>BPLR01011089.1:0-40739 GCA_021605095.1 Caerostris extrusa | reverse complement strand
AAATTTTTAAAAGCTGTTATGTACTAGTAGCTCTACTGAAAAAAGAAATACTTCTGACATATTACTTACAAAATTTTGAAAGTTTTAAGAAGTAAATAAATGGTGCTGAAATTTGGCTTAAAGTTTGATAGAATATTTCCAATCGATTGCAAAATTAGAAAGACAAATTTTGACAAACTCATTTATTCTGACGTACCATTATTTTTTTTAACAAACTATTTTACTTTTTAAAATTATCATAATGATTAACCCATTCCTCAGAATAATGCCAAATCTTACGTTTCCCAATTATTTGTTTCATTTCCAGAAATTAACACATAAATTGAAAACTTTCATAAAGTTACTCTCCCAAATTAAACCTCGAGCATGCTCCAACTGTGAACCATTACAGAAACCTTTAACGTGACGCATTTGAAGCTAAACCACGCCTATGTATTAATTAAGAGAAACAAATATATTACCGATTACGAATCTCCTGTGTTTGCTCTTTCACGTATTCTTTATCGATCTGCAAAGAGAAGGATTCTTCCCTGAATTTAGCTTTTAATCATGAATAATGCATGCTGCTTGCTTAACGTGCTAGAAATTCCGAAATCTTTTCCCAAATTCGTAAAACAGGAATTGGTTTATCAGCATTAGCTTCAGGCCCCAATTTTGGGTTTTGTAGAATTAGTCCAAATTAAATTATTTTATACTTCAAAACAAAGCATTAAAATGTTGTGGGAACGTATAACTCTTGAAAATGAAAGAAAATTAATTGTTGAAAATTTTTATTTTCAATAAATATAAATTTTATCATTAATATTTAAAATATTTTATTAAATTTTGCATCAAATAGGGATTAGCATATACTTAAGAAGGTTAATACAATACAAAAAATATTTCTAATAATTTCTTTTTATGTCTCAACTGCAAAAATAAACTAATTTACTAATACAAATGGAAATTATTTTTATTTTTGTTTTGCCTACAGAAATGCGTTGTCTTAGCGAATATTAAAAACATTTATTTAATTATTTATTTTATTTATTTGTTATTTTTTAAATTTATTAATAATTTATATTATTTTTTATTAAAAACATTTATTTAACCCTCAATTGTAAAAATAATTAATACAAAATGAAAAATATGTATTTTTGTTTTGTCTACAGAAAATGCGTTTTATTTTAGCGAATATTAAAAACATTTATTTAATTATTTTTTCATTTAATTATTTTTAAATTTATTTTTTTATTTATTATTTTTAAATTTATTTATTAATTTATATTTTTTATTAAAAACATTTATTTAAACTATTCCATTTATTATTAAAATTAATTATTATTTTTGCAATGGACTATAATTAATAAATGTTAAACTATTTCATTATTAATTAAACATTTATTGCTTATTCTCAACTGCAAATATAATTAATACAAAATGAAAAATATGTATTTTTGTTTTGTCTATAGAAATGCGTATTTTTCAGCGAATATTAAAAACATTAATCGTTTTATTTAATTATTTATTTTATTTGTTTATTATTTTTAAATTTATTTATTAATTTAAGTTTTTTATTAAAAACATTTATTTTAAATTATTCCATTTATTATTAAAATTAATTATTATTTTTGCTCATAAATAATAAATGTTAAACTATTTCATTATTATTTAAACATTTATTACTTATTCTCAACTGTTAATTAATACAAAATGAAAAAAATACATATTTTGGTGCGTATTGTTTTTAGCGAATATTAAAAACATTTATTTATTTTACTAATTAATTATTTATTTAATTTTATTTAGTATTATTTTAAATTTATTTTATTTATTATTATTACTTATTGTATTTTTTATTAAAAATATTTAATTTTATTTGTTTACAGAAATAATTTTGTTTGTTTTATTAATATAAAAACATTTATTTAATATTTTTATTTAATTATTTATTTAATTAATTTATAATTAATTTATAATTATTTTTTTAAATTTATTTATTAATTTATTATTTTTTTTATTGAATAATTTATTTAACTCTGAACTGCAAAAATGATTTATACGAAATGAAAAAAAACTATTTAATTTTTGTTTTGTCTACAGGAATGAGCATTGTTTTAATAATTATTAAATACATTTAATTAAATATATAAAAACACCACGAGAAAAATTTAATTATTTATTACAATTGATACAATATGGGTTTAATAGTATTATTAATAACAGAAGAAATTAGAATTGTATATAAGATAAATTTTTCTTATGTATTAAAATCACTTTTATAATAAAAAAAAAAAATTATATTTAGTTTTAAAAGTAAGATAAATGTATTCTTTAGTTGTTATTAAAAAAATGTCTTACTTATATAATTTAATAAAAATTTTAAATTTGAATAATAAGAAATTTTCAAGATTAATTTACTTCAATAAAATTCTTAATTATATAAAAGTATTCTAAAAATGATAGTAAAATTGATTACTACATTTTAATGATTTTTGAAATGTTGATCAAAAAATATTGTGGCAGTGTTGCTTTTTTAACATAAAGAAAAAATCAATTTGACAATGTTTTTTTAAAGTTATATTATTTACAAATACACATTTCTCATATTTAATATATACTATCTTTCCTATTGTCTACAGTAAACTTTCAATTTCTACTCTATAAACTTAATATATGTGCAATACTACACTTTTTCAATAAATACAAAAATTAATATGTTTCCATTATTATCACTCTCACCTCAGCAATGCAGACAATGAGTAAAGCATCTTCTTTTTTTTTTTTCTCGTCCATATTCTCAATAAGATTTTCCAGCGTAGGAATCAAATAACTTTCAATGGGCCTCTTTGACAGTTGGAAATCCCCATTACCATAGTAACTGGAAGATAATAGTCATTTAAGATGGCCGATAAACGTGCATGTTTCATATTTCATAAGGTAATAAATTTATTTCGCATTCATTTGCTTAATAAGATCGAATATTCCTTTCGCAGAGAGTTAAATTAACAGCACCCAAAATGCTTATATTTTATAACAGAATTTATTCTTTACGATGTCTTAATTTACGCCGTTGCATTGTTATCTAGAATTACTTTCGGTATGGGAGTTTTATTTGAATCTACAATTACAAATTTTTACTGCTTTTTCAGATATTCTTTTTATTGAATTGAAGTTTGTTTCTGTATAGTTCTGTAGATAATTAGTAAGTAAATTATGGTAATTTTCGTTCCTAAATTAGATAACTTGAGTCCAAAATGTCAAATTTTTTAAAAAGAGTTTATTTTTCAATAACTAGTGTTTATTATCGACGATAGCGTGAAAGCATATTATTTACCCATGTTTCTCTTAAAAGTGTATATTTGTTTCATTTTATACATTTGCAACCGATATTACAAATAAAAACCCATAAATAATCCTAAGTAGAGTTTTATGAGCTACTTAGAAATAATAATATCGAACAATAGTATATAAATATTTTTTGATCAAACGATTATATTATTTTTTCTTCAATCCTCTTCTCTATTAGTTCACACACTCGGCTATACATATCTTGTTCAAATTTTTAATCGTTAATAAAATACTTTTATTCATCCACTCAGTTCAAACACATTTTTGAATTTGTAGTGGAGGATACTTTCTTGATGTTAATGCAGTTTTTTCAAATATTAATTCATTAATTATAGATTTAAGTTGCATGCATCTACCAATAGATGGCGCCCTAGATATAAGAGGAAAAGTTCAGTTTTATTTATAAAGGATTTTCTGCAATATAGTGAAAAAAAAGTAGAATTGAATTAAAAAATGTATTTCTTTTTTATTACTTGTTTTTATTTGGAAACTGCTTTGACAAACTGACAATCATTTTTATCAAGCACAAATATTTGAAAACTATGAAAAAATATACTAGTGCTATAAAAATTTATTCAATATGAATACAGATGGGAAATATTTTTTATAATCAATGGAGAAAAAATATTTGGGATAAATAAAGATACTTGGACTGTCAAAGAGGAAAAATATATTACACGTAATATAAAAGAGTATTCTGAAAAGCCACTTGATAATATAATATTAAAAGGTAATATTGTTTTATATTTCTTTTATAATAAAACTGAACTAGCATTATTTATATATTTTTTAAAAAATGTTTTTATTCTTGAAGAAATATACTTCTCACTTCCTAGGACTATTTATAAAAATCCATGTAAATTATAATGAAACCATAAAAGTTATATAAATTTGTTTCATTTTGCCTGGATTACTGAATTTCCTAATGAAAACATTTCAGTATTGACAGACATTCTGATTTCTTTATTTTTGTTTTTATTCATTTGCTTAAACATATAATTAATTTCCTGATAGTGAATTCATTAGAGTGAGAACCTAAACAAATTTCATCATGCATTCTATTCGTTAAAAGTGGAAAGCTTTTCTATGTTATATTGAGTTGAAATTATATGAAATATATATCATTGAATGATTTTCCCTATGTAGATGATGCACCATACATTTATCGCTTCCGGTGATGTGAACAATTGCATTGATAAAATTCAGATATGTAAAAATAATTATATTAAGTCTGGGACATGTTGTATGGGAGTAGCGATAGATTATTAATGTATTTTTAATATTATTTGTAAATAATGTATGTAAGGTACGTTTTCCCAATTATTAAATAATAAAAGGCTTCCTAAAAATAAATATGTTTATTTGGTATGATGGTAGAAACAGATTTCTGAAATGCTATGAAATATTAAAACAAATATCATAACATTCTTGACATTGGATAGATTCAATATTAAATATGCAAATGGGGAGAAAAATATTTAACAAATTATCGATATTAAAAAATTTTCACACGGTTTTATTTTATTTTATTATTATTTTTAATGGCAGCAGTGAATGTAGAATGTTATGCAAAACAAAATCTTATTCTCGAATTGTTTTTGTCCTGATCCCTTTATCGCCCTTGAAATCTGGTAAAAGCATTTGTTTGAGATAAATTTCTATAAAAATGTTTTATTTTTACTGTTATATATATATATATATATATATATATATATATATATATACTCTGCTCTCTATATGTATGTATGTATAAAGGAGACAGAGATACATGAATAAATAGATGGGTTTTCTTTAGTTGTCATTTTACAAAATGCTGGTTTTACTGTTACACTTTATATTTTTTTAAATGTAATATTAAAGTTTAAGTATGATTAGAGTTTATATTCAAATAATTAAGAAGTTTATAAAAATATCATTAAAATATACCATAATCCGAATCTTCTTTTTGTGAAGATATATCAAACGATCCAAGATGTTTTAAATTATTGTTCAATACCAAAAATTTGAGGCATTTCTATTATTTACTGAACTTTCATCCATAACAATTTTGATTTGATACTACAAAATGCACGCATTGAAAATTATATTCAAAAAGATTCAGTGAAGTTCTTCATCATATGTAAGTAAGGCAACGCTATTGAAATATTAAGAAGATTAATATAAGTAATTGACAATATGCATGTATCTTAATTAAAAAACAACTCACTCAATATTTTTAAATATTTACAATTAAAATAAATAAATAAACGTGAATATATATTTCTAATATAACCTTGAAGAGTTTACGCGGTGATAGGAATTAAGTCATGGTTCTTTAGAGAAGAAGTAACGATACTATTGTAAACAGTTTAATAGGTTGTTATACGGGTAGTTATGAATGTTTTGGGATGGTTGTTATATGAATGGTTATGGATGTTTTTGGATGGATTGTTATATGAATGGTTATGGATGTTTTTGGATGGTTGTTATATGAATGGTTATGGATGTTTTTGGATGGTTTGTTATATGAATGGTTATGGATGTTTGGATGGTTGTTATACGGATGGGTATGGATGTATTTGGATGGTTTTTTTGTATGGATGGTTGATGTATTGATGGTTATGCATGCTTCTCTATATTTTTACGTTAGATGTCACAACACCAATGTCTTCAAGTTTATTTTAATAAGACAGCCATTAATTCATCCTTCAATTTAGCCTAATAAGATCATAATATTATGGACAAACAAAATAATTGATAACCGGTTTTTCGCTGTCAATTATTGGTTTCATAGATACTTCTTTTGGATTTTTCACAAGTGTTAGACAAATGTTCACACATCATGTTCAACCATTCATTTTCCATTTTCTGATTGTAGCGTGTGTGCAGACATGTTTTTCCCCTTTTCCCATAGTAAATCAGGTATATCAATTTTGTTACATTTGTACATTATTATTATTATATTACATATATTTCTTTTTTAATTCAAATGACATGCGACCATTCAAAACCGATAAAATTTAAAAATATATATTTTAAATTAGACTTAATATTTTAATTTTCTTTTTAAAATCCATTATTTCATTAAATTAAATTTAATTTAATATTAAAGAAGTTAACTTACTTATTAGTATTATTAGACATAGAGCAAAATAGTATGCGAAAATTTGGTAACTACAAAAAATATCAAATTTAAATGAGCATAAATCAGTGGTTAAACAAACAGAAAACTGTCCTTTGCCTATGGCATACTACGTTTCTTTTACTTTGGTTATACATCTCTATTATATCATGGATTATGAACAAATATTTAGATTGCTAGATTTCAATAACTAATATTTATATATCTAATTTTGAAGTTTTTATCAGTAGCAGAAATTTCAGTAAGCCATTGTTAGATACCAGAGTAAATATTGAAGCAACTTCCTATTTTGTTTTTATTTTTTTATTTATTTTTGTTTTTAAATTTTATGTTTTTGAGAAATGTTACTAACAACCTTTTATTATACTGTTAAAGAAATCATGAAAAAAAAAATGTTTGTTGAAAAGTACACAGTTTCTTAAAGTTCTAATACGCCAAGCGTGGCTTTTACTTACGATGTATGACTTATGTCGCCATTGTCTATCTATGTATGTCTTTGTATCCTTGTATACAGAAAAAATTGTGTACTTTTCTCTTTAAAAAATTGTATATTAATATTCTCTTTGAAAGATTGTTTGCTATTCTCCTTCAAATGATGCCAATGATATAAACGTTAAGATTATGGTTACGTGGTATTATGGTATTTTATCAAGTGTATTTGTATGCATAAGGCTTGCTTTAAAATATCTTCATCAACACATCTGCTTACATGTTTTATTATATTTTGTTTTTTTGCATGATTGATTTGATTTAAAAAAGGAAACATCCATTATTAGAAGCATTTGAGAAGATTTTCTAAATTTTGATGTAGATACAATTTTGATTTTTCGTATTTCAAAAATACGTTCATTATTTACAAAGTTTATTATTATCCTTTAGAGAAGTTCTTTCTCCCCAAAGTTTGTTATTCTCCTTTAATTTTATTGTTAAAAGTTTGTATTTTTATATCGATACAAATAAATAAGGATAAAATGGTAATCCCACACATCTGATCACTAGTATTTAAGATATAGTTTGGTTAGTGGGTCTAAAAAATCAGTAAACTGATGTGAGAAGTGGAAAAGCTTTGTTTCAATTTGAACATTCAAACACCCATATACCTTTATAAAAAGTGAATTTCAAATGGATATCATTATTTTACTTCAAAGCCACTTAGTTCCGTTATTAAAAAGAATAGATGAATCAAAAACAAAATTGTACATGCTATTTTTACTGCCTCAAATATTCGCAGAAACTTCTGACAACTCAACTTTCTTCTAGTCTTAATTCTGTCTGATGGAGTATGGAAATCAATAGATTTTTTTTTTTTTTTTTTAATTATGGCTTGTTGGATTTAGCGAATACTAATTAAGACGCAAAACTAGCAGAATGAAAAATGTTGTTTTCAAAATTTACTGTCTTTCTTAAAATTATATTATTTTTGCAATCACATTTTTCATATTTAATCAATCACAACTGCTTAATACAAAAGAATTAGTTAAACTGGCAAAACAAATCATGAATTCGTCTTTATATTTGAACCTTTGAATTCTTGCCATTCTTTCTATATATTCTTTTAAATTGAATTCTTATTAAATCGTCAATTGTTTACTGAACCTTTAAAGTAATATGCGTCATTCATTATTGACTCATCATCATTATTGGTCCATCAACACGCTTCAAACATATCATCGGGTCTGCTAACAAATTATTAAATTTATATTAATAATATAATTTCGCCAAGAATTTTCAATATCATATTTGAAATAATTAATAATCCATCATGGTGTTATAAACTAATTTTGAGGCACAAAGTAAATCCTTCTGCCCCTATTATTTAATAAAGTTTGCATATTTGACATTTTATACCACAAAGATTAGCCAAGAAGTCGTTCTTTGAAGATTATTGAGTCTAGTGGTCCTTTGACTTCACAGAAAATTTTAAGAATATAATGAGAAAGATATTAAACTATAACACCTAAAAGATTATATTAGAAGTGCTAGCAATTCAAATTCAGTTATTAAAATTTAGAAGATTCAAACTTACAGTTTCGCACAACAAACTCACTTTTTTTTTTTTGCAAATAAAATTCACACCTCAAAAAAATTAATGTTTTATTTATAAACGAGAACTAGTGCATATGAAAGTTTATAAAGGCATACATTGAATTGTACGTCAGAATATGTCTACATGAGTAGACATGTACTGGTATAGGTATGGACCAATGTGTAAACACGCATATGCGTATAAATACGCTAGTTTGTATTTCTTCCAGAGAGCACAAATACATGTAAGCATGGATATGTTTATTTGTAAGGTTCTTATACATTTATATAATGTATATGTGTTTTCCTATATGTAATGCATACATAATCAATATAAGTGAATGTGTATACCTATATATTATATATGTATATGTATTCATGTATGTAAGTGTATACATGCACGCATGTTCGTATGCATGTACACCGTTCAAAACATTTAGTGGATATTATGATTTTGGGTATAAGCTGTGGATGAGCAAATGCTCATCCACAGCTTATACCCAAAATCATAATATCCACTAAACTATGGTGTGTCTTTTCAGATGAGAATCCGCTTATGGTCATGTTGTACACTAAAGCGGAGCTTGTCGTTGCTAGGCTTATTGTCCCTATCTAAGATGCTCCTGTGCCCACATTCTACGGGCAGTACAGTGTCCTGTGTGAACGAAGCAAAAACCATAGGTCTGCGAGCATAGAAACTCACACGGGGAAATCGGTTTCGAATAGTTTGAGTCGAAACTCTGGTACCAGTAGCCCTCTGAAAATGCTGTTTCAAGAAAATGGCGTTGCAAGTGAGCTTTCTTCTGGCCGTTAGTGTTAAAATCGATCCTCATTTTGTGTTGTTGCATGCGAGCGACGTTCTCCCGATATTCGATGAATATTTCCGGTTTCCATAAACCTACTCCATAGTCTGGAAATGACACTTTGAAAAACTCCTATCGCTTCTCTACAACGGATTGCGCTTGACCCACCTCTAAACTTCCGACGGTCTTCCAGGCTATCGATTTCGCTAAATCATCTTGCTAAGACATCGTAGTCCCTGTTACAAAAATTCAATACATGTAAATTGTTTTTAATCTCCTCCTACAGAAGGTATGTTGCAGGTTGCTTTTCACTCATATATACAACGCATAGTTTTCGACGTCACAGACCAAATTTGTATATTCTGAACTTTGTTAACCCTATAACTATTGTTTTTAACCTTTTCTATTTCATTTTTGTTAAACCAGTTGTCGATTATATGGTTACGTCCTGCCGAACTCGTAATATCCCTTAATTGTTTTGAGCAATGTATATCTATTTGTATGTATGTAAGCGGGCTTGTGAATTTGTATGCATGCGGATTTTTATGTTTCTATGTAATTCCGCCTGTGTGCATATGATATATGCTCGGATGTACGTCAGCATATATGTCGATATGTACATGTACATAATGCTTCCGATTGTAAGTGTGCATATATATCCGATTTATCGATTACGTATATATGCGTGTTAACGTATGCTTATATATCAATATGTAAGTAAACTTACATGTAAATATGCAGATGTGTATAAGTAAGTGTGCAGATGTGTATGTGTATATGACATGGACGTGGGCATATAAGCCCATATATGTACTTGTGAATATATGGTATGGATTAATGTGTACATATAATATGTCTATATATACTACATATACATATGTACATATATGTATGGTTTGTATACATGTCGGTAAGTACGTTTGCATGTATGTTTGTATGTAAAATACGCTCATATACGCTCACGTACATACTGTCGTATAGCATACATATACACTGCTATATGTACATATTCATACAGGCATACATGTGTGTTTATGTACAAAAACACATGTATATATAGGCATGAGTACATATGTGTATATAAACCCATGCCTATATATACATGTGTATGCCCCATAAGACATAACTATACACATATACTATAAACACATGTGTATATAGGCATGGGTATATATGTATATATATACCCATGCCTATATATACATGTGTTTTTGAACTCCTATATATGCGTGTTATATGTCCGATTCACATGGACATGTATGCCCGTATGAATATGTACATATAGCAGTGTATATGTATGCTATACGACAGTACGTACGTGAGCGTATATGTTGGTAAGTGCATGTGTATATGAGCGTATTTACATACAAACATACATGCAAACGTACTTAGCGAGATGTATACAATTGTACATACACATGTAAATACATTTCTACACATATATACACGTACATATCGATATGCTTATATAAGACAACGTTCGTATAGATATATAAGCACATTTAAGTAAGGAAGACACATACACATACATACGTGCATATATGCATATTAACAAACTGAATATATAATATATTCACACTTATGTTCCGACATATACAGTTACGTGCGTACGAAAATATAAGCAAACATGCAGGCGGATATCTAAACACATGCATATATGGTATGTGCATATACATTCGAACCTACGGATACATAAGAACGAGTTCACATGAATATATACACACACCTACAACAGTACATATGAGTATTCTACATATCAGAAACATCTTTCGCATACACATTGGAGAAATGATGAAAGAAGGTATGCACTAATAATGACCCTCAGGGAACACACTTATTGCTTAGGTTATTCTAAGAATGTTGCTAATAAGAGACTCAATTCCCAGAGGATTCACTTGTCTAGAAATGCAGAATATGTCTCATTGTATAAAATATTTTTGAACAGTATCGAACATTAGGTGACAATTAAATAAGTTAAAAAGGACAAAGAGCCTGATGTGACACATTATGAAACATACCATGGAGTATATATATCTGAAAAGCGTACTAAAAAACTAATGGTTTGTGTTTCATTATTCTATGGTGACCACTAAAGGTGCCTCACTTACCATTTTAAAGTCATACAAGGCTGCTTATTTCGACAATGAAAGATTCCGAAAGCATTCTTATGTTCTGATAGAATAATGTTTAATAAATTTGAGTCAATATTGTCTTCGTAAAATTCTGTGGAAGTATATACTAAGTGGAGTTGAAACAGTTGTCGATAGATGAACAGAGCAGTTTTCCCAGAGCTTTACAATATTCTATAAAAGCTTCTGCATGGATAACGCATTATGCTGAGCGCTAACTTTCGAAGAGGCCCGTAAGTTATAACACCAACATCCAGTAAAGAAGCTGCATAAACGATGTGTTTACCATCCAGAACTTTCAGCAAATTCGTATGAAGACTAAATCTACACGAATCCAGATGAGACAAAAACTGTCGGAGTGTCATGGAAACCTAAGAAGAACTGCAGTTCTTTCAGAGTTGAGGAGTAAGAACTAATCAGTAGTTACGGTAAAAAGAAGCGAGATATTCACTATAGCTATACTTTTTGTCCTGCATTACCTAAAGGAAAAAGATTGTGGCCCTTCAATCAATTGGTGTGATTCGCTACCAGCCTCAAAAGAATAACAAAATGCGAGGCCTTCAGTTCAGAACTTAAAAAACTATTGCAAATAATTTAAAGATAAATTGCCTGTGTTTAAAATAATGTTAGATGATTTTGAGTAGGAACTAATTAGTTCGAATAATAATTGTAAGGACTGTAAGCTAAGTTTTCAGATTTGTACAATTCAATACATTTTTAACTTGGGTATCCGGACCTCTTCGAATTGATGAACTGGACAAAACTGAAGCATGGGTGATTGGGATGATCCAAGAGCAGGAATTTTCTCAGAAATTCGGAGCATTCAGAGAAATAATTATATCCAACACAGTAGTAAGTAAAGAAATTATTATATGAAATATTGCTTGTTGGTTGCCGATAGGTAACACAGATGAAATGTTTGGTAAGAAAAATAAATTTTTCCAAAAATTCTTGATTTCATTTTTTTCTTCTATTTTTTCACAAAAATTATTTGCATATTGATGCATCGGCATTACTACGCAATGTTTGACTGAAATTTTGGCATTTAAGTAGTCCAACAAATTATCGCAAGTTTGTCTGAATATATTGCCTGGTTTAAAGCTAAGCAAGTTATTTTGACACAGTTAACACCGTTAACCTACCTAGGATATTCTTGATTATCTCTTTATCTTTTCTGGCGTGGGCGTTTTGGGTCCATTAATTCAGGATTAAAATTAAAATATCACGAAGAATTTTTTCCCCATAAAATATATGTATGCTTATGTGTGTTTTGTATTTTTAAGACAGTGCATTTAGGGAGTTGACATCGGGTTATTTATCGCCACGCTAAAAATATTTATTCCACGCAGAGCGAAATGTGCAAAATTGTATTCAAACAACGCAAATAATTTCATCGGTATTAATACAGAAATTGAGAAATTTCATGAATTTGTTAAAAAACCTATGAAAAATTTACAGGTTATTTATTTTCAGAAAACATTGAGTGACATTCATTCAGCCAAGAGCAGCCAATTTCGGACAACATTGAACAATTAAGTCTTTTCAATGTATTTTCAAGAGAGTTGTAAAAGAAGCAAATTTAAATTGCGAATAGTTTCTTGCTATGCTTATACAAATTAAAGTAATTTGAAATTCTAAATCAATGTGTCCCTTTACAACTAATGAAAATGATTTCAAAGTAAACATTTATTTCTTGATAAATATATATATTAAATCAATTATTGAGGCAATTTAATTCATTTAAATGAAAACAAACTTAATATGCGCAAAGGATAAAAATAATTGTCCAATTGATATGAAAAAAATCGCACTGGAATTGTTTGAGTGAGTTACTGCAATGTAGTAAATGGAAGTATTAAAAAGACATTGTTTATATTGGTTAATTTGTATTACTGTTTGAGAACAATGTGCCAACTTATAAAATAAATGAATTTTGGTCATTATTCATGTATTTCAAGGTGAGGTTGGAAATATTTGTGTGGTTAAATAAAACGCTGTCTGATATCTTCTCTCTCTAAAATATAGATATTGCTTATACCAGAGTGAGGATAGTTGCAGTAGAAGTTCTGAAATATTGCAGAATTTTATGGATATCTGGTCGGGTATCCTTAAAATTCTGTCTCCAAAACATATATATTGTCTAGCCAGATTAAGTTTCATTTTAGTGGAGGTTTTGAATAATTATTTATATTTTGTAAACTTTTAACTTTTAATAAGTTTTAAAATAATGTGTTATATGAAATGGTTCTCAAAATATTTTAATGATCAATGTAATGTATATATTAATTATTTTGCATTGCTTTGATGCGGTTTTTATCATATCAGAAGTTAATGAATGTTTAATAAGCATGGCATCGTAATGTTGGCACAAAGAACCCCCTTTCTTGCTATATATTGTATTTTTAACTCAAGTGAAGAGGTTTTAGACATTATGTTTGTATTGAAATGAAGAGTTTCAGTATCTTCACTCGAGCTTGGCCAGTGAGTTTTAAGTGCATGCACAAAACAGTGCTTTTGAAATGAAAATAAATATCTGCATTACAGTCTATTGTATTTGTCTGTCCATTTTGGGGACCTTAAGAGTTGACACATACATTTCATGCATACCTTACATATGAACAGATATTCATGCGCGTTCTCTGCAATAGATACAGATTAACGCATGTATATCCTCAGGCTATTTATACATCGATCCATACCGATACCAGTACATACATACTCTGGGGTGCACATACATGTACTCTTGCATAAAGATACATATGTACTTGTTCTCGCATATAAATGAAACCTTTATTTTCAGAGGTGAAATTTATTTGAAAAAAAAAAAAATAATTTGATTTGCAAAAGTATGAATTTGTTTTGTAAAAATATGAATTCGCATTGCCAAACTTGTAAGACCAGTTTCTCATTTGAAAGTGATTTAAAAAATAATATTAAAAGCACAGGGTTGCACTTTCTGTGCATGATAAATTAGTGTTTAAATGGATGAGCATGTGATTCGTGTTGAATGCATTAGATAGATTCACTACTTTTAAAAAATCGAATACATTGAAGGATATTGCGGCAATATGCATATCCCGTCAACAATTATGATGACAGATTGAATATTTTTCTAGCAAGGTAATATAAATGTGCTTCAATTTTTTAAACCCTCCCAAAATACAGTTTTTTTCATATGGATATAATATAGCAGAAAATAATTGATGTACCCTGAACAATGGTGAATCCTTAATAAATTTGATGGATGATGATAAGTTCCTTCCGGCACAGGAAATAAAGTTTACATTATATATATATATATAATTTGAAAACAAGAAAATTAAAAGGTTACCTCCCTGTCCTCGACCCTGCAATTTTTAAAGCTGGTTGAAGTCCATCAAAATTGTTCAAAAAGATGAGGCAGATAGTGGTGCAAAAGAAGGCAACTGAAGATCAAGGCCTCGTCAAAATCTCTCTCTTTTCTTGTCGACGCAACACCTTGTCCCACTCCGCTGTACGTTACTACGTGTTGTTGCTGCTGCCACAAAGTTCCTCTACCCAAGTATACACTTGGGTTTTGTCAACATTGTTTGCCCGGCTTTGAATATTGGATGTCTGTAAGACGTGGTCGAAGCTCTGTCTGAGGGATGTAATGTCTCGAAGTCTTTCTTGGCTAAGCATTTTGGCGTGGCGTAGGCGCTCCTTCAGTTGAGCTATCTGTTGCTGGAGGGATACGTTGTCTGTGACACTGGCTGCAAGAAAACCATTATGAATACAAAATAACAGAGAAATATTTACATAATAAATTGAGTTAAAAAATACATTCAAATATTGATATAACATCGATAATTAAGTCGAATCAATCAGTATATTTAATGAATTTATTGAATCAAAACGATATCCGTGTTTATTCCCACTTGTATAATCATTATAAATGAGTATATAAAGATTTTTTGTTATTAAACAATACTTATATGATATTATATTTATTTTACTTATAGGAGATAATTGCGTAATAATAAATTCAGTTAAAAGATATATTCAAATATAGTAGATATAGCATCGAGTATTAAGTTCAAACAACTGGTATATTATGCGAATTTATTGAATCAAAACGATATCCATGTTTATTCCCAATTGTATGATCATATATAACGATTGCCAATATACCAATTTATACCGATTGTATATAAATATTTATTGTCATTATAAATTTATTTACAAAATATTTCTTTGTAGTATTTACATATCAATGAGTACTTCAGAGAATGGGAAATCGTGATAAGTAATAACATCAGAAAATATTTTCCGCCTATTATTTTGTACAAATGATACTCTAGACATTATTTCAAGATTCTGAAAGTATTAAAATCCTGGAAGAGATTAATCTCCATTCAAATGGGAATTCTTCGTACTATTTTATGTTAATGAAAATTCGTAAAAGTTCGAGAATAAATTCTATAAATCTATACTTTGAGCTATTATCTCATAATATCTTTTTATTTTTATAATCTCTTTAGTAAATTTAAGTAGTAAATAATAAATTAGTAAATTTATCAACATTTTTTGTTTAGTAAAAAAAAAAACTTTATTTCAAACATTTCTAAAATTCTATTCTAAATATTTTCTAAAATTCTATTTTTATAATATCTTTAGTAAATTTAAGTATTAAATAGTAAATTAGTAAATTTATCAATATTTTTTTGATTAGTAAGTAATCTTTATTTGAAATATTTCTAAAATACTATAAAAAATGAGTGTTACTATTAATGAAAATTTTATGTATGTATATGATAGATTTTGTCACAACTAGAAAACATAAATTATAGTTAAGTGTAAATTTAAAAATAACTAAAAAAAACAATAAAATAATGTAATATATCGAAAATAGTTCTACAGATAGGTATTGTAAATAGAAAAAGCAAAAGCAAAACCCGTGTTACTCAAAAGAGTTTTTATCTATTTATTTTTTTACTTCCAATATTATGTAAATAGTATAATACATATATAATTATAGTATAAATATTATGCAATACTTTCATTTTCAATATTATGTATATTTCAACTGTTTTTAGTGGATAAAAATATGTACTTCGTTGAATTAAACTTTGTTTAACAAAGTTTTTACACATTATTCAATATTATTCGAATAAAAAATATTGATCTATTATTACTTAAGGCAATTAATTCAAAAGATTACATTTTCCATAAAAACAGCTTAAATAGATGACATGTTACAAAACAATTTTGGCAAAAACAAAATAATAACAATAGTAATCAAATAAAGATGAAATTTCTGAAATACATAGCAAAAAATGCAATAAAAACAAAATTGAAAGAAAAAAAAAAACAAATAACTAAATGAGATTTTATAAAAATTACACAAATAAAAAAATCTAGTTGTTTGATTAAATTTTCTCTTGAATGATGAAATCAAGATACCATAATGGGTATTGCAGCATGCCAATTATTTTTACCATGAAGGATTGGCAAATGCAATATTTGCTGATTAAAAATCTCATGAACTATGAAATAGGTTGCTATGCACAGTGCAGTTTAATAACTGAATGTCCCCTTTTGGGACAAACCTGAACATCAAAATTAATTAATACTGTATTTATTCTGTCATATCACAATAAATTACAAAAAATATTTGGAAAAAAAATACATGGTGTAATAACTTTTAATCATGTCAAATCAGTAATTGCATTAGAACTATAATTTAGCAGAGTTTAAAATGAAAAACTTTTCCAATAAGACAGAAAAAAATTTTTTTGGACAGGAAAAATTAATTAAAAATTTTGTACTTGGCCTTGCCTTGGACAATAGAAAATAAGTAGTTAAAAAACGACAATAAGGTTTCTTAGAATTTAGAAGATTTCATTCTCTCAATACCTTCTTCCATATTCTTCCTCGTTAATTCTACTTAAGTCTTTCAACCCGCGGGCTACTTTTTTTTGTAGCACAAAAAAAAAAAAATTAAATTCATGAAAGGATGGGATATAATTATATTCAAATGTTTTTAATTGAGATAATAGCAAAATGAAAATTCAAATTATCCTTCTTTTAAACTAATGATATTCATTTCATGCATATAATTGAGCTGATTTTCATTAAAATTTTAAGATATTTTCTATTGTTTTCTCGAAGTATTGTATAATCGAAAATTTAAATTCAATGAAAACTATCTTATATTTTTTTGGTACAGTCTTCAATTTTATTAATGTGGTTTAATTAAATTCAGTTGTTATAAAAGATAACTTATTTTACCATTTTTCTTACAATGCATAAAAAGTAATAATTTACTCATTTTTTGATAAATTCAACCGTTACAGATTATATTAAATATAGCATAGTTAACTAAAATGTGAGACTAAACTGTAATTAACATATATATATATATACATAAACTATAAAAAACTATAAATGAACTGTGAGAATATAAAGTCAATATCTCTTTTATATTATAATAACTTACATAAAAATAACTTATTTGGCATCTCTATTTTAAACAATAACAGATATTTTTATTCTTTAATTTCAATGGAATATTTATTTCTTATCAACTAATAAGTACGGAGAAAATCAATTCAGGTTAATACAATGTTCTTTTTTAGCTATATTTTTTTATTTATTTGTGACTGCAATAATTTGTTTTCTATTAAAGTTATTGCAGTCAAAACCTTTAATCAAGGACACTAAAAATTAGAAATTAAAAATGATTGAGGTGGGATGTAATCGAAAATAAATATTAGTATATGTTAATTACCTAAATATCTAATTTAATGTCCTTTTTCTCTATGAGTTTTGTTAACAAAATAAATGAACGGTTTTTAACAGTAAAAAAATAATTATTAATGTCATATTAATTAATATATGAAATTAAAGTATTAAAAAATGCTCATATCAATTTATTGAGATAAAATCGTAATTATTTAATATATTCGATTTATCGTTGATTAGAATAGCTTGTAAAGACAACCTGATGAATCATGTTATTTGTTATTTGAAAGATTAAAGAGAGATTTGTTTAAGCTTATAACATATTTTAAAGTAAACATCAGAAACTTCTTGAATGTTCATAATCACAAAAGTATCAGCAAGTCAAGTCCTTTTCCTCAAAGTAGGCAATTCATCAGTGTTCATCAAGTGTAGTGCAGTATCTAGATAACGAATTTTAAGAAGCAAACACCACTTTCATTATGAGTCAAATTAAATTTACAGTCTGAGCAATAAACGTCATTAAAAATACTAATTAATTAAGATAGTAGCATTTTTTAAAAATTTAAAAATGTTGTTGTTTTTTTGTCGTAAACATATTTGCTTACTGCTTTAAAGAATCATTGGAATAGTGGGTGACTTCCAGTGTTTGTTAAAATATGCCATTTCTAATATAAAATAGTTTTTGCTAAAGTTTACGTTTTTCAAATAGTATAATCCATCTTTAAATTTCACAATTAGTTCTTAAAAAACCTCTTTATTATTATAAAATCCAATTTTCAAAAATAAAAATAAAAATTTTGCAAATTTTGTTACGCCGATCTGATTTTATGTTCTATTCTTCAAACTGTTTTTCTTATTTGGATATATCTTGTTTTAATACAAGAAATATAAAATTATTCTTCAAATAAAATAGAATTTAGCTTTTGGCCAGAAGCAATAATTAAAAAGCAATTAAATTAATTCATAGTTAAAAATGAAAGCATGTATAATTTCAGGTTACTATATGATTACCTTTTTGTAATTATATTTTATATTTATGAAGACACATAAGTTTATTATTTCTGCATCACATTTCAATTCATAGAAGGGTTAGATTCAAAATCAATATACTATTATTCTCTCACTACAAAACAACTTTTAACCTTATACCATTCATGATTGCAGCTTTTTGTAAATCCTTACATAACACGAAGCACTTTAGTCTTTTTTCCAGTAAATCGTAAATAATGACAAAGGATATTCCCTTTTATTACAATACTCTTCAAGTCATTTATACAATTCTGCATTTCCTTCATTATCGATCTCGGCTAAAGTAGTTTTTGAAGAAATAAACCAACTTTCTGTTCGATGCTCCAAATTAAAACTTATAAAAATTTAAATAAGGAACTGCAGATTTCCATTATGATTATATAAAAAAAACAGAACAAGTTTCCGATACGCGTTTATTACATTCAAACGAAATCATTTCATAGAAAGGTCAGATTCAAAAAATCAATATACTATTCTCTGACAGCAAAACAACTTGAGTTAACCTTTATACCATTTGCCGATTGCAACTTTGCAAATCCTTCTTACATAATACGAAGCACTTTAGTCTTTTTCGAGTAAATCGTAAATAATGACCAAGGATATTGTCTTTTATTACAATACTCTTCAAGTTATTTACAATTCTGCATTTTTCCTTTCACTATCGATCTCGCCTAAAGTAGTTTTCAAAAAAAAGAATAAAACCAAATTTCTATTCGATGCTCCAAATTAAAAATTATAAAAATTTAAATAAAGAACTTGCAGCAGATTTGCGATTATGATTATACGAAAAAAAAAACCACAGAACAAGTTTCCGATACGTTTGTGCATTCAAACGAAATCATTTCATTTCATAGAAAGGTCAGATTCAAAAATCAATATACTGTTCTCTGACAGCAAAACAACAGTTAACCTTTATACCATCTGCAGATTGCAACTTTGCAAATCTTCTTACATAATATGAAGCACTTTAGTCTTTTCGAGTAAATCGTAAATAATGACCAAGGATATTGTCTTTTATTACAATACTCTTCTAGTTATTTACAATTCTGCATTTTCCTTTTCACTATCGATCTCGCCTAAAGTAGTTTTCAAAGAAATAAAACCAACATTCTATTCGATGCTCCAAATTAAAACTTATAAAAATTTAAATAAGGAACTGTAGATTTGCGATTATGATTATACGAAAGAAAAAAAACACAGAACAAGTTTCCGATACGTTTATTGCATTCAAACGAAATCATTTCATAGAAAGGTCAGATTCAAAAATCAATATACTATTCTCTGACAGCAAAACAACAGTTAACCTTATACCATCTGCCGATTGCAACTTTGCAAATCCTTCTTACATAATACCAAGCACTTTAGTCTTTTTCGAGTAAATCGTAAATAATGACCAAGGATATTGTCTTTTATTACAATACTCTTCTAGTTATTTACAATTCTGCATTTCCTTTTCACTATCGATCTCGTCTAAAGTAGTTTTCAAACGAAATAAAACCAACTTTCTATTCGATGCTCCAAATTAAAAATTATAAAAATTTAAATAAGGAACTGTAGATTTGCATTATGATTATATAAAGAAAAAAAACCTACAGAACAAGTTTCCGATCGTTTATTACATTCAAAACGAAATCATTTCATAGAAAGGTCAGATTCAAAAATCAATATACTATTCTCTGACAGCAAAACAACTATTAACCTTTATACCATCTGCCGATTGCAACTTTGCAAATCCTTCTTTTTAATACGAAGCACTTTAGTCTTTTTTTCTGTAAATCATAAATAATGACCAAGGATATTGTCTTTTATTACAATACTCTTCTAGTTATTTACAATTCTGCATTTCCTTTCACTATCGATCTCGCCTAAAGTAGTTTCCAAAGAAATAAACCAACTTTCTGTCGATGTTCCAAATTAAAACTTATAAAAATTTAAATAAGGGAACTTCAAATTTGCATTAATGATTATATATAAAAAAAAACACAGAACTAGCTTCCGATATGTTTATTGTATTCGAACGGAATCATTATTTCATAGAATGATCAGGTTCAAAAAGTAATATACTATTATTTGACTACAAAACAACAGTTAACCATTATACCTTTCGCAGATTGCAGCTCTGCAAATCCTTACATAATATGAAGCACTTAAGACTTTTTGAGTAAATCGTAAATAATGATTGAGGATATTCCTTCTTATTATAAAAATTCTTCAAGGTATTTACAATTCTGCATTTTTTTTATCGATCTCAGTAAAGTAATTTCCAAAGAAATAAAAAAAAACTTTCTGACGATGCCCCAAATTAAAACTTATAAAAATTTAAATAAAGAACTTGCAGCAGATTTGCATTTATGATTATATATAAAAATAAAACACAGAACAAGTTTCAATAAGTTTATTACATTCGAAAAGGGAATAATTTCATAGAAAGGTCAGATTCAAAATCAATATACTATTATCTGACTACAAAGAACTTTTAACCTTTATACCATGCATTCGCAGATTGCAACTTTGCAAATTAAAGATTATATGAAAACTTTAGCCTTTAGTCTTAGTTCTTACCATATTTGAAGCTTACCATATATTTTCGAGTAAATCGTAAATAATGATTGAGGATATTCCTTTTATTACAATACTCTTCCAAGTTATTTACAATTCTGCAATTCCATTCAGTATCGATCTCGTCTAAAGTAATTTTGGAAGAAATAAAACCAACTTTCTGTCGAAGCTCCAAATTAAAACTTATAAAAATTTAAATAAGGGAACTGCAGATTTGCATTTATGATTATATAAAAGAAAAAAAAAAAACACAGAGCAAGTTTCCGATACGTTTATTTTTTCGAAAGGAATCAGCAAAGGGCAAAGGAATATATCAAATACACTACCAGAAAACGAATCGAACGTAAATAAAAACAGCTTAGAAGAAGAAAGTATGCTGTGGAGATAAGTTTTATGGCCAAAACTTCATTGCGGAAAATGATTTGGGGCGTAACAAGGCCAGGAATGCTTTTTTACGACTATTTCTCCCCTTTATTTCTGTAACTTTTATGAAAGTCTGTTCATTGGCAAACGCATAAAAAGAACGGATTTGTATTATTTCTCCAGTCCTCAATACCCTTCCTACCCTTTTGTCTCCAATGGATCCTACCTTCATCCGTCGTGATTACACCAATCACCATGATGGCTTAGATCCAGAGATAAGTTTTATTGATTTTCATATAAAAATATAGTTTTAACTATTAATCTTTTAATTTTTATGTTCAAAATGTAATGAAATAAATCTTATTTGAAATTATCTTATCGTATTTTTGATACAGATAGTTTATCTATACATTTCTTATGCATTGATTATATATTTGTTTCTCCTAATTATTTTTTATAATAAACATAAAACATAATTAATAACAATAACCATTTTTGCTCACAAATTTTTCTGAGGTCATTATTGATCTTGTGGACTCATGAGCAATATTTAGAAATTACAAAGGACTGTGTTGATTTTTTTCGAAGATTTATTTTTATTAACGAATTTCATTCCAAACATTTACCCAACCCAATATCCAAATACGGACTTTCACTGAAATACCAAGATTTGCAATAGATCCAAGATACAGAAATTTTATTTACACAATTTCGCTTATAAATTGATTAATATTTGCTTTAAAATAAATAAAAGTCTGCTTTTAGATAACATATTTTGTAAGAAATAGAAAAAGTAAATATATGTAATTATTTGTTTCTTTTCTATCTCAGTTTGGACTATTGGTTTCATGATGTCAAAGCCGACTCTTGGGCAATATTTAGAAATTACAAAGGACTGTGTTGTTTTTTTTTCCGAGATTTTTTTATTAATGAATATCACACAAAACAATTACTTAATTCAATATCCAAATACAGTCTTCCACTATTGTATCAAGATCTGTAATAAATACGAGATATAGAAATTTGTTTAGCACAATTTTGTTGATGTATTGATTAACAATTGCTTTAAAATAAATAAAATATCTACTTTTAGACAACACATTTTGTAAGAAATTGAAAAAGAGGAAATATAATAAACTATTTGTTTATTTCCTATCTCAGTTTTGGACATTTGTTTTATAATGTCAACCAACTCTTGAGCAGCATTTAGGAAATACAAAAGTCTGTGTTGATTTTTTTTTTTTTATGTGATATATTTCTTTAACGAAATTCGTACAAAAACATTTGCCTAATTCAATACCCAAACTTCACTACCCCATAAAGCTTTGTAATAAATGCGAGATATAGAATTTTTGTTTACCATTTTGTTTATGTATTGATTAAGATTTGCTTTAAAATAAATAAAACTCTACATTTAGACATATATTGTAAGACAAATATCGTACTCTACATTTGTACATGTATTGTGAAACATATTTTTTAAGATATTGAAAAAAAGTAAATATAATAATAAACTATTTGTTTATTTTCTATCTCAATTTGGGCTATTTGTTTCAAGATGTCAAAACCAAATCTTCAGCAACATTTAGAAATTATAAAGGACTGTTGATTTTTTCCGCGATTTATTTTAATTAACGAATTTCTTAACAAACCTTTACCCAATCCAATATTAAATATAGACTTCCACTAACATATCAAAATTTGTAATAAATATGAGATATATAAATTTTTTTTATCAGAATTTCTTTTACGTTTTGATTAAGATTTGCTTTAAAATACATAAAATACATACTACTTTTAGACAACGCATTTTGTTAGAAATAGAAAAAATTAAATATAATACTAAACTATTTTTTTCTTTTCTATCTCAGTTTGGTCCATTTTTTCATGGTGTCACAGTCAACTTTTGAGTAACATTTAGAAATTACAAAGGACGGTGTTGAATTTTTACCCTTGATTTATTTTTATTAACGAAATCCCTACGAAGCATTTACCTAATTCAATATCCAAACACGGTCTACCACTAACATATCAAGATTTGTAATAAATACGGGATATATAAATTTGTTTATCATAATTTCGTTTCTACATTGATTAAGATTTGTTTTAACATAAATAAAACTCTACTTTTAGACACTATATTTTGTAAGAAATAGAAAAAAGTAGATATATTAAACCATTTGTTTTCTTTTTTATAACAGTTTGGATAATTTGTTTTATGAAGTCAAAGACAACTCTTGAGCAACATTTAGAAATCACAAAGGTCTGTGTTGGTTTTTTTTTATCGCAATTTCTTTTTATTAACGAAATATTTACATAATTCAATATCTAAATACAGACTTCCACTAACATATCAAGATTTGTAATATATACGAGATACAGAAATTTGTTTATCACAATTTCATTTATGTATTGATTCAGATTTGTTTTAAAATAAATAAAAATTTACTTTTAGACAACACATTTTGGAAGAAATAGAAAAATTAAACATATTACTAAACTTTTTGTTTCTTTTCTGAAACAGTTTGGTTCATTTGTTTTGTAAGCATAAGTTTTTTACTCTATAAATGCCAAACTTCGCTTAGAAGTTTTATAAATTCTGTTTTTTGCAGAGAATCTATAATATCTCTTTCAGCATCAAGCAAAAATATCAACAATGTTTCCTTCTATTCCAACAACAATTTGTTATTCATTAATATTTACAAGAATTTTTAGTAACGTCATCAAACAATAAAATGTTTACATTTTTTATAGTATATTGTTTGCAAAATCTGAAAAATTCCAATCTAAGTAAGTTCTTAAAATTGGTTTCGTTAGAAATCCTTAACCTACTTTATGCTTTATTTCCCATTAACATTATTGCTTCGATAAATTTCTCATCAGGGTTTGGATCAACAAAAAAATTCTTTCTTCGACAATTAAAAGAGTTGAAAGTTTATCTTTGGATAATTAAAGTACGTTCCCTCTTTATTCACGACTTAAACAAATTGCTTTTTTGAAATATATTCAAAAATGCGATACTTCATTATTTCTTTTTTTAAACGTTAAATTCTGACATTATTGCTTTTTTTTTATACATCAAATATTTCTAATTAAATTTTTTTTAGTATCCTCAAATGTTCTTTTGAAATTACCACCATTAACTATTATAAAGTTTTCGAAGATTTTATTTTCAAGATACCTGTCCACACCCAAGGGATCAATATGATCGTAATTTTCAAATTGCCTGCAAAAAAAAAAAAAAGGTCACAGAAAACACATTACGTAGTACCTAATAATTTAAGGATCTTACAATAAAATGCAAATTTATTTTTCTTATATCGTTATTGTTCTTTTATCAAATTTGGTGTTACTCCGTTTATTAGTTCAAACTATAGATGGCACTGGGTAGTGTCTGTCTAATTATGGCCAATAGGCATACTTTCTCCTGATTGTTTATTATTTTGAGAATGTATTGTTTGTTAATGAATATTATTTAAAAATGAAATGAAATTTTAAATTAACTAATGCGTTTGGTTATAATAGCCTGTAAAGTGAAACACCATCAGTTATTATTGTCTGATAAGATTCCTGTATGAAACTCCAAAATTTAATGGTTTATTTCATGAAAAACATTTTCAGAAATGTTTCTTTTAAATCTCTGTACCGCATGTATAATAATAATGTAGAATCTTAAAATAATAATATAACTATAATAAATTATAATGTATTAATATAACTATTCAGAATCGTATACTATAGTATAAATTTGTCATATATTTTTTTCTTTACTTCTATTTTTTTCTTTTCTTTCAGAAGTTAATCATCACTCGCGGCTGAAAATTTGTAAAACTGTTTTTAGATAAATCAGTTTCAAAAAATTCTTTAAGCTGTTTTTTAGTTATTATTATTGTTATTCTTATTCATCTTATTATTATTTGTTCATTAAGGTACACTTTTAATAACAATACATTTCATAGTGATATAGCTTTCTTTCCTTTTTATTTATTTTGTTAAAAACAATACGGGAAATTATGAATAATTATATATTTTTATTTTCTAACCGTACTTCCTGCTACGCACTAGCAAAAGTGTCCCTTGTGGCCCTTTGCCAGTAGGTCTCGAGACTCTCACCCGAGAGAAAGTTGCAGACCTGCTGAGAAACACACCTGCTAAAAGTTGCACATCTGCTATTTATAATCTCTCATCCTGAGAGGAAATATAATTAACACAACCCTACGTGTCAGTTGGCCTACAGACTCTCACCCAGAGAGAAGTATCTTTTGCACATCCTGTGCGTGTAATAGATCTCCAACCTGTGTCTCAAGTATCTCAACCCAACCACACCCACTTACAATCCAGTCAGCCTTTTTCAGTCTATTTTATACCAATTTTATATATATTTTTTTAATAAATGCAAATCTTTGGAAAAATATTTATTTTAGAGAAATCGTTGCATTTATTAAAAGAAGTATTGACAAGGAGTTTCAAATAGTCACAATTTTAATTGATAGCACTCATTCCCCATAACTAATAATTTTAAATATCTCTTCTCGCAAAAGTTTATTTAAATATCGCTAAAGTAAACAAACAGTAACTACGTGTCAGTTGGCCTACAGACTCTCACCCAGAGAAGAAGTATCTTTTGCACATCCTGTGCGTGCAATAGATCTCCAACCTGTGTCTCAAGTATCTCAACCCAACCACACCCAATTACAATCCAGTCAACCTTTTTCAGTCTATTTTATACCAATTTTATATATATTTTTTAATAAATGCAAATCTTTGGAAAAATATTTATTTTAGAGAAATCGTTGCATTTATTAAAGGAAATATTGACAAGGAGTTTAAAATAGTCACAATTTTAATTGATAGCACTCATTCTCCATAACTAATAATTTTAAAGATCTCTTCTCGCAAAAGTTTATTTAAATATCGCTAAAGTAAACAAACAGTAACCCATTTTTCAAAATTCAAATGTTAGATTATTTTATTACTATTCTACAGAATGTAAAAAAAAAAATATTCTAAGCTACAAAAAATACAAAATGTGTTAACTGTTAACTGCAGTGTTTAAGATTAGATAGACGTCCCGATGGAAAGAAAAAACCAATTCATTAACGTCAAAATTCCTTCGGATCCCTTTATTTTTTGTTTGACATAAAAAATTTAAAAATAATTGACAATAATCTTACAGATAGTAACCCAGAGGACATAAGACCAAATCCCTTTTCAATGTACTTTGTAATCACTATTTCCATAAACAAAAAATGACTTGGGAAGATTGGGACAGTGTGCGCATTATGTGGAATTTTCTGGCTTTTCTTCCACCAACAAATGCCTTCTGGGATAGAGGTCTTATACATAAAATTCCTATTTAAAAAGGTATTGGGGTTTTGGGTTGTCCTCTCTGTCTTTTAGGAAGTGAATACATCTTCGTCTTTTAGATTTATTATGTGTCATCTCCGTCTTTGCGAGTGGGATATATTCCTCTTTACAAACACTTTGTAAGAGTCGTTTTCAATCTTTAAGAATTATTTGTCAATATGACTCTGTCTTTAAAAACTTTTATTGAATGTGATCTACATCGTCAATAGCTCATAAACCTAGAGTATTAATTGGTAAACTAATGTACTCAATTGATTAAAATAGTACCTTTTATAATAAAAATTAATTTTCACATAATTGGGACAGAAGAACTTTAAAACCCGATTCATGGCTCAGTGGCAACGTGCACTGCTGGTGAACATTAGGACTGAGGTTCAATCCCCTGGCTGCTTTGTTGTCGACACTGTTTCAAAAACGAGGAGTCTCGATGACATTTGTGATGTTCAGCATCTTGTCTTTAGTAAGAACTTATCTGATGAGAGTTTTCCGGGTTTTCTCCCATACTATACGCAAATTTGAGGTAGTAATCTACTAAAAGTCCTCCCGGAAGGCACTGCCCTCCATCTTCAGCGGCATGGAACCAAGTCGGACTTCTCCCCCACCTTCCCTTCTTCCATGAGAATATACGGATTCATGGACTTCGTCTAGATGTTGCTGTTCGGCCAAGTGGGTTAAGAAGCAACAAGGTTTAACTTTTATTATCATTTCAGTAGCAACTTTTCATTAGAATTTCTAGAGCAAAAAGATTTTCATAAGTAAACTTTATTCAGTACAATATTAAAAACATAACTATAATGCTTTATAAATGTTAAATTTAAAATGAAGAAATCTATTTGAAATTACATTATGGAATGTTTCATTAATATTAAAATAAAATAAAAACTTAATTTTAACATAGATTGATTTTATAAGTATCTATATATAGTTCAGTGTTTCCAAAGATTTGGAAGCATTTCGTGAAATATATATTCAAATTGAAATATATAAAACTGGGGAATTACTTTGTACATAAATCTTTACCAGCTTTAGAATATAGATATCGAAATTACTAATTAAAAATATTCAAAAAAGGAAAAAGTGAAATAAATTAAAAACAATGTAAACATTTGAGATATGACATGTTGGTTTACATATCTATAAAAAAAAAAAACAAATAAAACCTTTCATTTCCAAAGTTTTGAACTAATTGAGTAAAAAATATCGAATAATATTATTTTATTAAAATAATTCATAATGTAAAAATGCAAAAATACATTTTTATTCTTTGGAATTTCCTTAAGCCTCAAAAACGTTGAAATATTTTAAATATTACTTTCATTTAATGCTTACTTTTATTTTCATTATTATTCTGTTGAAACGATTGTAATACATTAAACAATTTTTCTTGATACCAAAAAATTGAAAAACAAAAACAACGACAACATTACGTTCTTAATAAATGAAATACATCAATTTGTGAATTCTATCTGTATCAAAACGATGCGTTAGAAATATATTCGTACAATAAAAATATCTGTAAGGGAATATTTTTATGAAAAAAATTTAAAAAAAAATCCCCTAGTGTCTGTAGTTGATATATTCTTTTGAAAACTTATATTATTATTATTAAATTTATTACGTTTTAGGAATTGAAATACTTTCTCGTCAGCCAACATTTATTTCTGAAATTGAATTCATAAGTTTAAACCTAACATGGGAACATTGTGATATTATCTGCCCTTATTTACACAATTTCATTGTTGGTTTTACGAAATTCAATTAAACTTTTTCTTTCATGTTTAGAATATGCCTGAATAAAATGAAGAATTGTTTCTTGCAACAAAAGAGAATAGGAAATTACAAAGGAATACCAAAGTACATTCGAACAAATATTCATTTAAGGTATTCGAAATAAAATTTCAAAATGAAATTTTATTTTGAATTTTGATAAAAATTCATCTCGAATATTCTTCTATTATCAGGAAAAATACTTCCATTTAATGTTTTTAAAATATTGGAAGCAAAAAACTTAAATAAAGTAAGTTTGTAAGTTTCTTATTAACTTATTGGTTAAAATATTTTGATAATCTAGTAATCTAAGAACAATTAGGTTGGACGCTAACATTAACTACGTTAGAATGGGGTGAACTGTTTATTCAGAATATATATTATTAAGCATTCTCTAATTTCTCCTATTATTAAGAATATCGTAGTTAATATCGTCGTGAATTGTATATTCATCCCAAGCAGTGCTGTTAACGTAGAATTATATGTTATGGATAACGCACAATGTTAAATTTAAATTATCGTTTACTATAACCTTACTTAATGTAGGAGAAGATTTAGAGGAATTTTAGTAATTAAGTAATGAAATGCACTCCATGCACTCTGACGTAAAAAAAAATAATCTTCTAAGATAAAAATTGGTTGATGACACATGCAGATAATTATCTCAGAAAAACTGGATGTTTTATCTACAGGAGGAGCAACGAATCAATAAGAGGTTGGTGCATCTTCAGTCTAAATGCAAATTACCCATCGTGACATTGGCTCGTAAAATCGGTGTATGGTGTTCAAACTATCCTCAATCATGGAATTAAATTGCTTAACATTTTGGAATGTCGATGGCGTGTCCCTATCACCATCTAAATCTGCTCTACAACTACTATTACATCTCTCTATGTCGCAGTGAGTATAGCTGAGATGCATCTTTTAAAGTTACAGCTATCATGTGGGGAATGTGTACCACAGTAACTTTAAATCAAGAATATTTGGAGATAACCTACCATTCTACCCTTTCATGGAGCCCAACGGAGTGACATCTTGATTTACAGATTTATAATCTATTTTTGTTAGGCACCGTTTGTCGAGTTTCGAACTAGCAGCCTTGTCTATTACTATCCACTACACTTCGGGCTTATCAAAAATATTTTACAAAGAAGATATCTGACAAACTAGTTAACCTAGAATATATTTGGCAATTATGAAGATAAATAATAAAAAAATTGACATTGAATTATATGGTATATTTGTTAAAATATTATTTTAGTATTATTTTCTTAAAAGCAAGCACGGCCCAAAATGTATGGTATTCGAATAGATGGTAGAATTTTCCTGATATATCTCTATGCTATAAAAAGATCCTCTTTAGTGCTACCATAACTACCCTTTGTCTACACGGGATGGCAAACAGAGACGATATGTTTGTTTATCACTCTACGGTCATTTTGTGCACACTTTAGGCTAGTCAGATCGAGACCTACAGTTTAAAGTGAATTGCGAACTACTAATAAACATCCATGACACTACCAGGATTTGAACCTGAAGCCTGCGGTTCCAATGGCCAGAGCGCCAGCTAATTGACCATCGAGCCGATAGGGATGATAGGGCCGCAACACTGTGTTGTATAACGTTTCCACTCGTAATTGGAATCCAGTTTTTCAAGCGCGAATCATCTATAAGTACAAGTATATTTTAATGCGATGTCTGATCAATAGAACATATTGTATAATAGACTTGATTGGTGAATCTAGATTTCGCAGTATTGTTTAGATTTAGTCCCGAGTTTAGATTCCATCGGCCTGTTCCTGTCTTCTGCGTAGATCATATGCTGGTTGATTGATAAAGACCGATATTGTGTCAGCAGATATTCAGGAAATCACTGCAAGTAAACAGTTACTTATTTGTTGAGGATGACATTTTCCGCCAGAAGCTTTCAAAATAATTCAATTGCTTTATAGTTGTGAGTTAGTTAGATAATATTGAATTTTAATTTGCGTCATAAGCTTGAAATGAGCAAAGATTATTCTAAAAAATTTCATTAAATTCATTGATATCTAATCAAATTTTAATTGAAGTTAGGAACTCCAATATCTAACTTATGCAAGTCTACAAAATATAAGTAATCGTTCATAAACCAATCCAAACGACAGTCTTAATGAGAATCCAAATAACAAGTCCAAAACCAGGGATTATATAAGGATTTATTGAAATAATAAAATATGTTCATTTTAGCTAGTTATAAATTGCATTTGATTATTCAAATTTAATAATAGCAGTGTCATTTAAAAAATCGAAAAGGGCTACTGCGAATAGATATCAAAATCCGTCTGAGCTAGTCTAGAGTTGGATTCAATTCTTTCATTTTATAGAAAATTTATATTTTCTTTTGGTATCGTATATTTTATTTAATAAGAATTTATTAAACAATTTGTTTATAAGAATCATTTTATTTAATGTAAGTTAATTATACTATCACACATAAGTGTATTCAATACCTTTAATAAATTTTTTGAGATTATTTTCAGGAAGAATTTCCTGAGAAAAATCGAAGAAATCTATATGTATATATTATTCTATTTCCCAGAGATTTATGTTACTTAATGTAACATTAGAAGAAATTTAAAATAGTATTTTTTCAAAGTACTGAAACAACCTGGTGGATAATATAATGGGTATATAAACAAGGAGATCATAGTTCGAAAACCTGTCAAAGACAAACTAATGGGAATGGACAATTTAAATCTGCAGGAAAGAAAGACTTGCTAGTTTTGGGTATAAGAAGCGAAATTCTGTGTTTTTAATCAAAATTATTATTGTATAACCTGGATGTAGTGTACGTTCACTGTTGTTACTAATCCTCAGGTGTAGTAAGATCTTCACCAGGTACCAAAGACCCCGTTTTCAGGTGACTGGACCATGGCTAAGGGTAATATGCAGTTTCACTTTCGCGAGGAACCATGACTGCTGAAGATTGACTAAACTTCAAGACAAAGCTCTGCGATCATATTACTACCGGGGCCTACTGGTTAAAGTGGATTCCGAACCACTACAAACAACCATGGCAACCGCCGGGACTCGAACCCTAGACTTGCAGCACTTTGCGCCAGGGCGCTAGACACTCGACCATTCAGGCCAAGAGTTTCTCTTCTTGGGTAATGCTGAATATACAACAGTTCTAGAGTGATAATTGTAAATCTGAATTATCGGCATTTGAAAACAATACATTAAATTGATTTATTTTTATTTCCTTTGGAATTACGCTACAAATATATAATAAACAGAAATTTTAAAAACAATAAAATTTTATTAAAAGAAAACAAATAGAAAATTTCCATAAAGAGACAATAACTCTCTTACTTCGATTTTTATTCAATCATTTTCAACCTAATAAGACCTCCAGTCAACTTAATGGAAAACAGTGCAATTCCAAAACTTTTGAAAGGTATTAATTCAAGAGAGACTTGAAGTTAATAAAACTGGTCAATCAAAAGTAATGAAATCCATAAAGGGTAACACCATAAAGTTTCCTGCACTCTACGCAGAACCCATTCCTGGCTGGCTTCCAAAAAGATTTGAAGACAAAGAGCCATTTAGATTGGTGCCAGGTCTCGAAATGAATAATTAATTCTCACTAAATGTTAGACAAAGTAGTTCCAGTGAATGGCATTATTCTTGGGCTCAAGGGTATGGGAAATCATTTATTTTAACGGTTCAAAAGGTGTTGCAAATAATCTTTTTATGGGTATACTATTTCTTCTTCTTCAGAAAATAGTGTTTTCCTGTTCTTTTACTTCCGTTCTTTTGTTATCGGGTTCCCTTTTCTTTGTATATATTCTTATGAAATTACTAGAAAGGTTTCTTTTTTAACATAAAGTACCATATAGAGTAATTTTTAGTACAGATTCGTAATTACATTTATGGCTGTATCTAAAAAGAGCAAATAATTCGTGATTAAGTATGTTTTACTGTTTATTCAGAAGATAATGAGTGTTTTCTTAAATTATCTTTGATGAGAAAAAAAAATGTAGTTATAATAAATTTGAATGTACGACATAAATACTACTTATTTGTATAACAATGTATCTCTTATTAATATTCATGGTGAATTAATTAGTACACTTATTATTTAACTTTTCATATTGCTAAGTTTTTATTAGTGTACTTATTACTAATTAAGTAATAACAAAACATAAATGTATTCATAGCCTTAAAAATTAGTTCATCGAGAAAGAATTGTTACGACTGATTGAAATTTTTATATATAACCCTGATAAATATTAATGATTATAAAAAAATGACAAAAGGATAATGTATTTCAGAATAATTCAATAATAAATATAATGTCTAATAAATCTTTGCGTAATTTCTAGCTAAATCTCATATTTATTATTATTATCTCATGGCGGATTAATTAGTACAATGATTACTAAAGTTTTCTTATTGCTATTAGTTTTCTTATTTTTAGTTTTCTTATTGCTAAGTTTTGCTTTTATATTACTAATTACTATTTAAGTAATAACAAAGCATAAATTCATTCATAGCCTTAAAAAGTCCTTAGTTCATCGAGAAATAATTGTCACGATAAGATTGAGAGCTAAGATTTACATGTTTCTTAAGTTATAAGTGACACCTCGTTCCACAATTACTATAAGCATGTGTGGCCTGATGGCCAGTCGACTACATATCTGGTCTTTGATATCACAGCTTCAGGTTTTTGAAACCTGGCGGTGACAGGGATGTTTGTGAGTGGTTAAGAATCCACGTTAAACTGTAGGTTCCGGTCTAATTAACCTAAAGTGTTAAAAAAAAAATGACAGTACATCGCAAACCAAACTGTAGTGCCTGATTGTGAGCAATCTTTTATCTGGTCAGATTGTTCACCTAGATTGTAACACAAATTTTCAATTGGTGACACAACAAGGATCAAGCGGACGGAGGAAATATACCAATTTTGAGGAGGAGTAATGTTCTGTGCCACAAGTTTCGTTTTCGAGTCGTGGAGGTACCATGAATGTCAGTATTGATTCGGAGTCAATTTTAAACCGTAGGTCCTAGTCTCATATAACTACAGAGCGTAGTGCTGGCATCTGTATCCCATAAAAGAAAAAGTTCCCGTCTCTACATATGTCAGTAAGCAGACGACATTGGTACACCTTGGGGATGTTGCGCCAATTCAGAAGAAGAGTCAGAGGAAAATGTCATTCAAAAATTCAATTCAAATCAAACTCATTTGCTGTGTATGGTGAAGCGTTATCTTGTTGAAACTTAGAAATGTGTCTGAAGGATGCCATGAGCATGCAGCTAGTAAAAGTAATGCTCCGTGGATTATTACTGGAGGATATCAATTTTATGTAATGATATCCCAAACCATGCACTGAGTATGAGTCATTTCAAAGTGTAAGCATTCACAAGACTGGAAACACATGCGTAATTATCATCAAAACCCACATTTAATCAAGATTCGTCAAACATGATATTTATCTATTCCATCAAAGTTCAATCCCATTGAGCTAAGTACCACACCAAACGGAGGCTGCCAGAAATAGAATACGTAATAGGAAATATGATAGCAAATTATTGTCATCAGATGTCTACTCATTGGAAATAGAGTCTCATACAAATTGTGCTACCCTTTGTGAGACAATGAAGAAGTCAGTTGTGTTCTTGCCTGTAGAACAACGAGGAAATCTTTATCCTTATTGGTCTTCTGAAAGGGTCCCGAATCAGAGCACTGTATGTGTAAACTGTCTCTCTTCACCAGGTCCACCAATTTACAAAATAGTCAGCATTCAAAAAGCTGGAGTGACAGGCAATTCTCCAGCTTATGACTAATCTCTATCAGCAAAATACTTCTTTGAATATATGGATGCACAAATAATGTATTTTTAATACCTTGAATTTTACTTCTTTGGCTATTGTAAAAATACATTTACTATGTAAAAGTGTAATAAATCTCAAGGGCCGGAAAAATGTTAAAGGCAGACCACGGTTTTGCCACCCTGGATTAGATAGAAAAGGGTAATTTATACGCACCCACACTTGTGTATATATAAATCAATAAAAATATTTATAAAAATAATTAATAAGTTAATTTTTTAAATAAATTAATAATAAACAATAAAAAATTAAAAATATTAACTTATTCATTATTTATTATTATTATTTTTTATAATTTTTAAGTAAGGAATAAAGTTTTAAAAGGAAAAAAAAAAAAAAAAAAAAAAAAAGTTATAAAAAAAAAAAAAATAAAAATGAAAACAATTGAAAAATTCATTTTCTGTTTCTCAAATGTGTATGTAATTATTTCCAATACTGATACGTTAAATTTAATTAAATCATTCAAACATTGCATACTTACATAAAATGTTTTATTTTAGTAAACTATTTGAACACTATCAACCATTCATAATCTTGAAGTATTTTTTATCTTGTATAAGCAAAACAAACATTAGACAATTTTTCAGTGCCAGAAATTTTTCATGTGCAGAAAATTTTTTTATTGTTGAGGAAACTAAAAGAAGAAAGAAATAAAATAAAATAAAAAAAAGCCATAATAAAGTTCTTACTTTCGAGTAATACATCAAAAGAACGCTTCTTATAAGTCATTTGGAAGCTAGGAAGATTATATACAATTGGAATTGTATCTGTATCACTAGCTTCAGGTGTTTTTTAATAAGAAAAATTTTTCAGCCCTTCATTCAATTTAGGGTTCTTGTTTATTTAGTTTCTTGAAACATTTTGTTTAGCCACTCATTTTTTTCCTTTTTCGATAACAGGGTAGCTAATAAAAAATTACCTCAGGCTTGGCTTTTTTCTGTACTTTGTTTACTTAAGGAAGGAACGTTTTTTTTTTTTTTTGCAGCCCAAATTAAGCTCAGGCTATTTTTCAACCACCCAGTATTTAATCATAACGTGGTTCACTTATTTTCTCGTTAGTTGTTTGGATTTTGTTACTGAATGGAATTTGGCTCATTTTCAAAACAAATATGTTTAGTAAAAGAAAAAAATTCTTATCATTACGTTGCATCTGGTATTGTTTTATTTAATTTAATTTTCTGGATAAAACAATATTGTGCTTTTTTACATAATAGTTTCAAATAATAGGTCCTGTTTCAAAAAAAAATAATAATAATGCAACATTATTAAGTATATGTAATTTAAAATAATTTTACGTGTATTTGCTGCTTAGCTATTTAAAATTATAGCAATACTTTCATTTTATATAATTATTGCAATTTTTAAAATACTCGAAAGCAATATTGTAAATATTTATTATTTTATATTCAAAATATGACTTTGCAAAAGTTATCTTTTGATTTGTTTATTGATTTATTTATATATATATTCTTGTTAGTTAAAATATGCTGGAGCTGTATTAATTCATTTAATGTTTATTGGTTTGTCTATATATATGCATATAACATATCATTTAATAAGTCTTCTGCCAGACACATATATAACAACACTGTTGACAGACCCATATGATTTTTGGAGAGTAGCAACCTTCAAACGATACGTGTTAAAATTTCATGACATTCTGATAATTAGATTACAATGGTTTTATTGAGCCCAGTTTTGCAATTTTCAAACAATAGATATAAACAAATTTCATGTGTTGATTAAACATTTTTGATGGGGAAGAATACTTTTAAACCAAACAATGGCTTGATAACGTTATGAAGACTCTTCACCAGAGAAATCAACTATTATTGATTGGTATGCTGAATTTAAAGGTGGCCGTACAAAGCCGATAATGCGGAACGCACTGATCGTCACTGCAAAATCGGCAGATGTTTCTGAAAACATAAAACATAGTTTTGAAAAAAATAGTCCAAAAAGAGTTTTGGAAGAAAAGTTAATGTGTTGGCAACTTTTTGCATGAAATTTGAGCATGCTTAAGTTGCTTTCGAAATGGATGTCGCGTTTGCTGCACCGGACCGAAAAATCAACGCTTCGACGATTCAGAGCTGCGTTTGGAGTTGTTCAAGCGAAATAAAAACTGATTTCTTGCGTCGGTATGGAACATGAGTCCACTACACACCTGAATCAAAATGATCGTCAGCTGATTGAACAGCAGCCGGTGAAAGCCGTCCAAAGGACCAAAAACTCAAAACACAGCAGGCAAGGTTATGGCATCCGTATTTGGGACACACATGATATTTTTGTTCCCCGACTATCTTGAGAAAGATAACACTATCAATAGCGAATATTACATGGCATTATTGGATCGATTGTGTATGAAAATTTAGAAAAAAAAAGTGCGGTTTCACGAAGACAAGTCGACAAACTATGATTAAATTGAATAAATTACGCTTTGAAATGCTTCATTACCAAACCGCACTTTCAGATTTGGCTTCCAGCGTCTTTTGGTTCTTCACAGACATCAAAAGATGCTCCAGGGGAAGAACATTTGGCTCAAATGAAGAAGTGATTACCGAAACTTAGGCTTGTTTTGAGAGCAAAGACAAATCGTTCTACGAAAAAGGCATCGAAAAATTAAAGGAGATCTAAAATGAATGTGTCATTCTTGAAGGAGAGTATTTTGATGAATAAAAGCCAAATTTCTAAAAACAAATTTGTTTTCTTAGCTAGATAGTTTAATTATTGAGTGATGTGTTATATATTGGAGTTTCGTTCCTTAAATGACTATAAAAGCTATAAGTTCTAATGTTAGTAACATTTTTTAACATTGCTCTCGTGGTTCAGTTGTAACATGCACCGCTGGTAAGAATTAGGGCTGACGTTCAATCCCCCTGGCGGCATTGTTATACACATGTTTTAAAAAAAGATGTCGATGGAATGTTCAGTATCTTGCCTCGTTAGTCAGAATACGTAGTGGGAGTTTTAAGGGCTTTCTGTCATACGATACATAAATTCGGGGTAGTTCCCTAAAGTCCTCCCGGAAGGGACCGCCCTTCTTCTTCAGCGACACGGTTTAGTTCAGTTTGCCACTCTATGTTCATTCTGCGAACACTTTTAGCTAATTATACCGGGCCATACAGTTTAAAGTGGATTCCGAACCACTGGCAAACATCCATACTACCGCCAGAATTCGAACCTGAAGCCTGTGGCGCCAAAAGCAGAATGCAAGCCAATTGGCTTTCAAGCCGCTCTTCAGCAATACGGAGCCAAGTCAGACTTCTACTTACGGGTGCTCCATCACAACAGAAACTGCCCCTTCCCCTCTATTCGGTTAGATTACTCATGGGATGTCCGTCCCACGCTGCAGGACACTGAGAATTAGACACAACACAACAACATTTTCAATATTAGTTATGCATAGTTAAAAAAGGGAACTTAAAAATAAGTTATATTTTTTTAGTTTAAAAATATTAAAAAAAATATAAATACTTTTCATTGCAAAACTTTTTTACTCTAACATTATTAATAGTTAGTTTGCTAATCTTTTTTTTTTTTTTTATATAACAGGAACTTGTATTGTACTTCTCCTGTACATGGTATCTCTATTTTACTGCATTACATACATTTTAGAAAGTATAAATACTATATGATTTATCCATTTAAAAAATTAAACAGAAATAATTAAAAAATTTACCCATTATGTAACTTAAATTACTGCATTCTGTACATTGATTCACCTAGAGAGAATTTCAATTCAATCACAGAGCTTTAAGTTAAAATTTTTGATTTACATACGTGTATAACTAGAAGTCTATTTAATTTCGAATAAAAGAATTTAATTCTGAATAGAATTTCTAGATATACGTAATGTATACAGAACTCCTAGTGAATTAATATTATTAACATTAATTTACATATAATTGACATAAATATCCATCAATCGTTTAAATAAACGTACTCAGCAAGTAAAAATCATTCATCTTCATATCTTCGGCACAAAAAGGAAACGTGCATTAAATATGCATCTTTTCTCATCAATATTTACATAAAATTAGCTTAGTCGTCGCTCCAGCAAAAAAAGTTTGTAGAGGAGGAAGTTTTGCACCCTGGATAATTACGCCTCCAGACTCGCAGACTTTTACTATGCGCTGAAAGTTGGGAACAGAAATCCTTTCACCGACACACACATCACGGCTCAAAAATAAAATAAAGGACTTTTTTTTTTTCCATCCCTCCTAACCCTGAGGAAAAAAAAAGCATTTGAATTTTAAATGTAATTTTTATGCTGCTCTTTTCAAGAAGAATGTTACTTTTGTATCCTGGTGGCGATGGTGCTGCGTGATCATCCGAGTGAAAAAGGGACTTCAACAGAATTTTTCACACGCTGCAGAGGAAAAGTCTAAAGGGAATAAACAAATACGGAATATTATGGTAGTGTCTAAACCGGCATTGTAGGCATGAATTTTTGTACGGGATTACCAAATAAAATAGGACCTACATACAAATTGAATTTTATTCTGCTTAAAATGATAAAAAAAAAAAAATCCCGTGTCTGACTGAAAGTATCAGATTACAAAAAATGTTTTGCAATATATATATATATATATTGTGTTTGAGTATCTAAAAAAAGTAAAAAGTAAAGTATCTACTAATAAAAGTAAAGTGTGTATCTACTAAAGTAAAAAATTATAAAAATAAAAGTTAATAATATAAAAATAAGTGTGTGTCTAGTAAAGTATGTACTAAAATAAATATCCAAGTAAAACGTAAGTAAAAAAGTAAAGTAAGATAGAAATTTTAAGAAAATCAAATTTACGACAAATGAATCACGCTGTAAACAATCATTCATGCATAATTCTATCAATTCTAAATGCAGCTTGTAATTCATCAACAATTATAAAGTAATTCCAGCTATTTTGGTAAGTTCTTCAGTTAGTACTTTATGGATGTTTATTAGTGGTTCAGAATCTGCGTTAAACTGTAGGTCCCAGTCTAATTAGCCTAAAATGTGCATAAAATGACCGTAGAGCAGCGAACAGTTAGTTCTTTTGAGATATTCTTGTAAAATCATGATAAACTTCTATTATGAGTAAAAGTAATTAAATAAATATAATGCATTGTTTTTGATGATAGCCAAATAATGTCTTAATTGTAAGCAGCAATGCTAATTCTACATATTTATAATAGACATTTTTGTTTTATTTCATAGGTTCATAGTAAAGAGTTTTAGTTATATTAGTATCAGAGTAAATATGTTCGTTTATAAACGAATTATCTGTATGGGAAACCCTTCCTTTATGTTTAAAATGAAAACTAAATATTAATTATAATTATTTTCTAATTATCAAATTTACTAAACTACGAAATTTTTCGATCATCAACGCAAACCTAATCAACTTTTCCATTTTTTTCAAAATTAAGATCACTATTTCAATAAGACAGAATATCATCTTTTCACATCTGTATCATATATCAAATATCCTACAATCGCACTTTTCAAATGCAAAAATTGCTGTAATAATATTGTCTTAAAATAATTTAAAATTCAAATTTGCTTCCTTCATCAAACAACATCTTTGTAAAAGGCCTTGGCTTTTGACTTGGAAGATTTCAGATTAATGTCAAATATGCAAGCCAAACTAAAAATCCATGCGTTTATGTGGAACTTCGTCTTGAAAAATCAATAGA
>BPLR01011087.1:0-29043 GCA_021605095.1 Caerostris extrusa | reverse complement strand
CTGTTCCTAGAGCTGAGTTGTCCCTATAGGAGTGGGAGTTATGTGGTGATGTCGGTGAGTGAGTTTGGGAGTAATGTGGGTGAGATTGGTTTGGTTTGTCGCTCTACGGTCATCTTGTGCACAGTTTAGCTAAACAGACCGGGACCTACAGTTTAAAGATGTGGGTGAGAAGTCTGATGGAGCTCTATGACGCTCTACTGTCATATGAGACCAAGACCTATGGTTTAAAGTGGGATTCCGAACCCCTACAAACATCCATGGCACCGCCGGAACTCGAACCCGAAACCTGTGGCACCGAGCGTCAAAGCGCTGGTCACTCGACCATCAGGCCGGAGCAATCTATATGGTCCATTAAAAGGAGCACAAGTGTGTTTTTTTGTGATTAAATAAAATAATCATTTGTGGTGTATTTTAGTTATTTTCGTTCGAAAAACAAAAACTTAATTTTTGGTTAAAAGTTGTGATTTTATTACTTAAATGTTAAGAATTAACCCTTTTCATAAAAGCATTCTGTGATTTTGTGCAGTTAGAGTCTTGAGTATTTGGTCTCGGGGGAGGTCAGTTAGTATTTCTGTAAGTGAACAGCAAAAATTCCAGTATTTACATTGAAGAAAAGCACGATAAAATAATTTGCCTTTTAGCATATTATGCAGATTGCCTTTTTGTTCTTTCTTATCCCACTTGGTAGACAGCAACATCTAGAGCAAGTCCAAAGACTCTCGTGGTCCCATGGAAGGAGGGAAAGGAGAGAGCTTCTGTCGTGATGGAGCCTGTGCAGGTAGAAGTCGGACTTGGCTCCGTGTCGCTGACATTTTACAGGTAGAGTTGTCAGTCCTACACACAAACAACTATTGATTGTATATGCTGTAGTATAAAAGGTACCTGGACCAAAAAATATTGATACAAATCATTGTAAGTTAATTAAAAAAAATAGGGTAATAATATGTCTGTTGTTTCTTATCCCAATTGGTAGACAGCAACATCAAAGTCCAAGAACCCGCGTGGTCACATGTAGGAGGGAAAAGGTGCCCAGCCGGTTTAGGTTATTTTATTCAGTGCGTTTGGTTTTTCGCACTACGGTCATTTTGTGCACACTTTAGGGTAATTACAGCTTTTTTTTTTTTGTGTTGAAGAACACGTAGGTTGATGTTTGACTTAGCTCCGTGACGCTGAATTAGGGTTTACGAGTTAAGGTTGTCATCCCTACGCCCAATGCTCTTCAGTCATAATCATATGCTCTTTATTCAGTCCACTTTAGACCGGGCCTACTGTTTAAAGTGGATTCCGAGCTACTACAAACATCTATAGCATTGGCATTACTGGGACCCGAAACTTGCGGCACCGTGGGCCTGGATCACAAGTCACTGTGACATCATGCCCAGCCGGTTTATTTTATTTATTTTTGTGCATAATTACAGTTTTTTGTGTTGAAGAACACGTAGGTAGATGTTTGGCTTAGTTCCGTGACGCTGAATTAGGTTTACGAGTTAAGGTTGTCATTTACGCCCAATGCTCTTCAGTCATAATCATATGCTCTCAGTCCACTTTAGATCGGGCCTACGGTTGGATTAGTGGATTCCGAGCTACTACAAACATCTATAGCATTGGCATTGCACACTTTAGGGTAATTACACGGGGACCGACACAGTTTAATGTGTATTCCGAACCACTCACTAACGTCCATGTCGCAGCATGTGATACCAACGACCAGAGTGCCAGCCAATTGGCCCTCAGGGCTCTTATTCAGTGGAAAAAAAGTTCTTTACATATTCTTTAGATGTTGTTCCAAATTGAGGGCGCATCAAGGAACAAAAAAAAGTCTATGTTGTTCCATCAAAGTGGTGGTTAATAACAGTTGTTATGGGCTCTTGGATCGAAGTATACAAGCTCTATTTTCAAAGTTTTATACAATGGTCTTTATTCTTTTGTAAAATTTAATTCAATTTTTTTCAAGAAAAGGACAAAAAATTTTTCTATTTATTTATTTGTTTGTTTCAAATAACTCTCGATACTAAACCCAAAAATTCTTTTTATTCGAAAACGCCTACTCTATGCAAAATTCCCCCTCTGCACACCAACAAACAACCCTTTATCCCCGATTATCATGATTATCCAAATCGACGTTGAAACTTCTGACCCAACACAGCTGACCCACTGCAACATGAGTGATGATTTCCATCCCAGAACCACCCTCCCACCCCTATCTCTTTCCAGCCCGGCCGTGAAAATCCAACTGTCTGCGGGACGATCGAACATTCGAATCCGTTGTTGCCGACGGGACCTCCTCCCCTCTTCAATAACTCCGATTGTCTGAAGGGTTCTTGTGGCGATGCTTTCGTCTGGCAGTGGGATTATGTTGTTTCCGTTTCCTCGTTTGATGTGTCATTGCAATCGTCATATTCATCGATGGATCGGAGTGGTGTTCGATTAGGGCTTATGGTAAAAGGCGACACTCTTCGGTAGGAGAGGGGGTGAGGGGGTCGTTTTGAAAACTGACTGTGGGGGAAAGATGTAACGGATTTTCCATACTTTTTGCCCCACCAAGTCTTTTTTTTTATATAAACCTTTCTTGATTTTCAAAATTTTCACTCTTTTGCGAATTTGAATTTGTTTTGGTACCAAGTCTATTGTTTAATAATTTATTTTTCATTGAATTCGCAATTATAAATAAATGTTTTGTATTTTATATAAACAAAGAACTAAAATATAAGAGGTTTTAGTTTGGATTGTCACTTTATGGTAATTTTTTTTTGCATACTTTAGGTTAATTAGACCTGGACCTACTAACGTGAATTCTGAAACACTGCTACACTACATCAAATCACTATGGCTACAGCTGAGTTGCTCTTTTTACACTTTGGGAATGATGTGGGTGATAAGTCTGACTTTGCTCTGCGACTCTCTATGGTCATATGAGACCAGCACCTACGGCTTAAAGTGGATTCTGAACCACTACAAACATCCATGGCACCATCGGGATGCGAACCTGATACTTGTGGTACCGAGCTCCTGTGTGCTAGCCACTCTGCCCCTAATTCTGAATCAGTAACAAAAACTCATACCACCGCCAGGATTCGAACCTTCAGCCTGAGGTACCAAATGCCAGAGCGCTAGCCAATTGACCATCAGACCGCTTATTCAGCGGGAAAAATTCTTCACATATTCTTTAGATGTTGTTCCAAATTGAAGGTGCATCAAGGAGAAATTGTTCTTTGTTAAAAGTCTACGTTTTCCCATCAAAGTGGTGGTTAATAACAGCTGTTAGGAGTTCTTGCATCGAACTATACAAGCTCTATTTTTCAAGATTCATACAATGCTCTGCAATCTTTTTGTACAATTTTATTCTATTTTTCTCAAGAAAATTACAAAATAGGTTTCTATTTGTTTGTTCCAAATCACTATCGACACTAAACCCAAGAAATTCTTTTATTCTTAAAACGCCTACTCTATGCGAAATCTCCCTTCCACCCCCAACAACGAACCCTTCCCCCCCATGATTATCCAAATCGACGTCGAAACTTGTGACCCAACACAGCTGACCCACTGTAGCATGAGGAATGATTTCCATCCCTGAACCACCCCCCACCCCTATCTCCAGCAAACCCCTTTTCCTGCCTGGCCGTGAGAATCCCACTGTCTGCAATGGCGATCGAACATTAGAATCCGTGGTTGCCAACAGCAGCCCTCCCCCAATAATTCTCCATAGTCTGAATTCCGTGTTCAGTGCGAGGATATCGTTTTCGTTTCGTCGTTTGATGTGCAATTGCAATCGTCATCGTCATCGATGGATCGGAGGGGTGCTCGATTAAAGGCTCGTTCCCACCGAGGCGAGAGACGAGAAGATTTAAAAGGCAAGCGACAAAATTTTTTTCGACCCCTTCACAGCGAAACGTCAGAAATAGCATTACGCCTAGTGAAAACCCGCTTCGAGTTGAAAGTTGGGCAACTCCAAGCGGCGGACTGCAAACCGGTTTCAGGCGACCGCGGTGAGGCTAGTGATTGGTCAAATTTTTTCGCTTGCATCTTCTCGCCTTGGTGAGCACGAGCCTTAAGGCTCATGGTAAAAGCGATACTCTTCGGTGGGGGGTGGGGAAGGGGCGTTTTGCAAACTGGACTGTCGGGGAAAGATGTAATGGATTTTCAATACATTTTTGCCTCCACAAGTCTTTTTTTTTTTCATTTATATAAACTTTACTTGATTTTTTTAAATGAATTTTTTTTTTTCTCTCTTTTGAGGATTTGAACTTTTTTTTTTTGTTACCAAGTCGAATATTTACAATTTATTTTGCATTGCATTGATAATTGTAAATAAATGTTTTGCTTTTTATATAAATAAATAAGAACTAATATATTGATTTGCCGCTCTGTGGTCATTTTTGTACAATTTGATCTGCTTAGACAGGGACGTATAGTTTAACGTGGATTCCGAACAACTCACAAACATCCATGCCACCGTCATGATTCGAACCTAAAGGCCTGTGTTTAAATTAACAGAGACTAGAGAGAAAGAATATCAGTCAATTTCCTCGGAATAATGATCGCTTCAACTTACTTAGGTTGGCAAATGTTTGGGTTACTTTAATTTACTTCACAAAGAATTTAATTTAAAACAACAGTCTTATTATGATGAAGAGAATTCCAAAAAATCTTTGTTATGATGCTTTCAATTTTGAGGAATCTTTAGCAGCAAATCTTCTTGATCAAAATCTTCTATCAAATTCTTGAGGAATAAAGAATTTGACGTTGAAAACTGAGGGATCATCAGGTTCTTTGTTAAAAGTCTACGTTGTCCAATCAAAGACTTGGATCAGGACACTTTAGGCTAATTAGTACAGTTTAATGGGAATTCCGAACCACTAACAAACATTCATACGAAAGCCAGGATTCGAATCTGTAGCACAGAAGGTTAGAGGCTAGTCCATTGACCATCAGGACGATGATTCATTGGGAAAAAAAATTCTTTATTCTTTAGATGTTGTTCCAAATTGAGGAGACATAAAAAAAAAATTGTAAAATAGTTAAAGTGGTGGTTGATAAAAGCTGTTAAGGTTTCTTGGACCGAAACACACAACCCTCCAAAATTTTACACTATGCTCTCCTTCTTTTGTAAATATTTAATCTATTTTTAAAAAAACAAACAAATGTTCCTGTTTGTTCTATTCAAATAACTCCCGACACTAAACCGAAGAAATTCTTTTATTCGAAAACGCCATCTCTGTGCAAAATTTCCCCTCCACTCCAACAACAACGAACTTTTTCCCCATGATTATCCAAATGGACGTTGAAACTTCTGATCCAACACAGCTGACCCACTGCAACATGAGTGATAATTTCCATCCCTCAACCCCCACCCCCTATCTCCAGCAAACCCCTCTTCTGCCTGACCGTGGAATCCAACTGTCTGCCGGGGCGATCGAACATTCGAATCCGTTGTTGCCAACAGCAGTCTCTCCCCCTCACCCCTCTCCAATAATTCCGATAGTCTGAAGGGTTCCTCTGGATGCTTTCGCCTGACAGTGCGAGGATATCGTTTTCGTTTCATCGTTTGATGCGTCATTACAATCGTCATCGTCATCGATGGATCGAGTTGTTCGATTGAGGATTATGGTAAAAGCGACACTCTTCGGGGTGGGGGGTGAAGGTGTGGTCGTTTTGAAAACTGGACTGTTTGATGAAAGATGTAATGAATTTTCCATACATTTTTGCCTGCACAAATCTTTTTTTTTTTTTTTTTTTTTTTTTATATATAACCTTCTGGATTTTGAAAAGGAATTTTTTTTTCTCTTTTGCGGATTTCAATTTGTTTCGGTACCAAGTCGAATATTTAGAATTTATTTTGCATTGTGCTTATGATTGCAAATAAATCCTTTACATTTCATATAAACAAACAATAACTAATATACATATATTTTATTCTTATGCAGCTGACAGACACTTAGACCTGTTTCGATGCCTTAAGGCAAGCGCTGCGCCTACGTTACTCACTTAGCACTTCCCAGGAGGTGCGTGTAGCTTGAAGATAAGTGGTGGACATGGAGTAACAATACAATACAATAACAATACCAATAATGTAACATTCTATGATCCTATTAGATCGGGACCTATAGTTTATAGTGGATTCCGAACCACTACATACATCCATAGCACCGCCAGTATTCGAACCCGAAACCTGAAGTACCACGCTCCACAGCGCTAGCCTCTTGGCCGTTCTGGTCCTATAAGTAAAATATAAGGGATTTTGGTTTGATTTGTCACTCTACGGTCATTTTTTTTTGTACATTTTGGGCTAATTAGACCGGGACCTACTGTTTAAAGTGGATTGCGAACTATTACTACTACTACACTACACCACATCACTGTGCCTAGGCTGAGTTGCCCCTTTGCAGTTTGGGAATGATATGGATGAGAAGTCTGATTGGCATCTATGACGCTCTACGGTCATATGAAACCGGGATTTATGGCTTAAAAGGGATTCCGAACCACTACAAAAATCCATAGCAACGTCGGAATTTGAATCCGAAACCTGCGATACTGAGCTCCAGAGAGTTAACAACTCGGTTATCGGGCCCCTATTCTGAACCACTAACAAACATCCATGAAACTGCCAAGATTCAAACCTGAAGCATGTGGTACTAAAGGCCAAAGCGAATGGATGATGGCCTAGCCAAGTGGCCATCAGGTCGCTAAAAATACAAGAGGGAATTAAATTCATTGAATAAAACGCATTTTTATATTGACATTATAGGCAGAACCTCTTGGTCTAATAGTAAAGTGAACGTCAGTCTTTTGAATGGATGGAGATTCGATTATAGCAGGTAACATGGAGAGTTTTCCGGGTTGTATATAACAAATAAATGCAAGCACCTATCCCCAAGAATAATAACTTCTAGCTATCAAGTACTTTTGATTCGTAGTTTAATATGACGAACATGAAGTTCTTGATATAAAATTATTGTCGCCCGACTCGTGACAACATGCGCCGCTGATGAGCATTAGAGCTGAGGGTCAATTCGCTGGATGCTTTGTTGTAGAAATTGTTTCAAAAAACAAGGAGACTCGATGGCATTGTGATGTTCAGCCTCTTGCATCGTTAGTCGGATTTCCTGGTGGGAGTTTTTCTGGGTTTTCTTCCCATACGATATGCAAATGCGAATTTCCCTTGAAGACATTACCCTTCTTTTTCAGCAACGCTCGAAGGTATGTTAGATGGGGTGCATACGGAGCATGTAGTCATGTTAGTTATTACGTAGCAGTAGGTGCTCCATTAAAACAGAAGCTGGTCCCTTTCTCTCCATCCATAAATAGACGACTCATGGGAAGTCCGTCCCGCTCTGCAGATCACTGAGGATTAGTCGCAAAAAAGGTGATTCTAAATATTTTATTCTAAGTCACTCTGAGTTATTATAAATTACTATTTACAAAAAAAAAAAAATAAATAAATAAATAAATAAATAAATAATGAATTAAATTTGTTTCACAAGTGCAGTTTACTCCAAGGACGGAGATTTTCAGGGTTCTCGAGTCTGATTTAAACCCCCCGGTCAGCGGCAGACCTTAATTGGGGTCAACTTCGATTAGAAGTGGACACTTTCTCAGCCTACGTCTATCATCAATAAATATGGAACAACTCATGATGTAGTCCATTTGCCATCTGAAATTATTTCGACCCGTGAATTTCGAACAGAATAATAACAGGCAATTTCATGAGGACTCATTATCCATGACACTGATTAACTGCTATCAGATGTGAATGGCAGGTTGTTCTCATTAGTACAAAGCACTAATGGATGTAATGAAACTACAAACCGCACTGCTTATCTGCTGTAGATTTGTGGGATAGGCTGTTATTATAAACTTGCTAAAGAATATATATTCCTCTCTTCTGGGAACAAATGCTACAACTCTTCTCTTGGGAAAAATGCTACATAATGAATTTTTTTGGTAATAACTTAACTTATGTAATATAATATTGCAGTAATTTGATTTACTTTTATTACTTTGTTTTCTTATTTTTCAACTATTTAAAATAAAAACAATAAATTGTTAGCTGAAGATTCATTAATCCTTTTATTAAGCCTAATTATGTAAAAAAAAAAAAAAAAAAAAAAAAAAACTACATTACAAATAGGAATAAATCATTTGAAATAAATTTGTCTCCAGTTACAGTTAAGAACAAATAGATCGCGTAAATACTTCAATAAAAAGTGTTAAACAAGAGATAAAAAAGAATAAAAAACATTCGAATAGCTCAATAAATCATCGTAAAGCATTTAAGCCAGATTTTTTAATGATGCCATCATTACTTTTAAAAATATTCACTATTTCTCTTAAACGTTGAAGAAATTCGCTGTTATTTATTCTTAAATAAAAAGAATAAAATTCTTACACAATGCAGAAATAAATATATGAATAAAAAATCGCTTGATAAAGTAAGAATTCGAATGGGAATATTTGGAGCGTAACTTTTATTTTGATGAATGGGGAGTTCTTAATCTCGAAATCGTTTGCGCATGTCGAGCCTAAATAAATCTCAGATTTTCGCAGAAAGTGAGATATTTATTTGATTTCTTACGATAAAGATATCGCATGAAACCTTTCCTATACTTTTCAGAAAACGTTAGATTTTTCGTTGAAATTTTTCTATTGGTGTTGTTTGAATAAAAACTGAATAAATTTCATAAAGGAAAAAAAAAGCTTTCGGCAATTTGACAAACATAAAACCCTGAGAAGAGACAAAATAGTTGTTTAAGTGAGATATAAAGGAAAAGAAATAATTATGTTGTATTCCAAAAGTGATGTAGTTTTTTTTTTTTTAAAAAAAATATTTCTGTGAATAAGTTTATTTACAAGAAAAATAGCGCTTACAAAGAGATTTATTTGAACCGTTTTTAAAAATAAGCCTGATGGCCGAGTGACTATCTCTCTGGCGCTCGGGGACGCAGGTTTCGGGTTCTAGTTCCAACGGTGGTATAGATGTTTGTTAGTGGTTAGGAACCCCCGTTAAACAATAGGTCTCGCTCTAATTAGCCTAAAAAAGTGTGAAAAAGTCATCGTAGTGAGACAAGCCAAACCAAATCTGTACATTTAGTTGCCAAAGCGGGGCCTGATGGAGCAAGGCTTCATTCTTTGAAAACTTTTATTCTATTTTTCTCAAAAAACAAACAGAGAAGTGCTCCTATTTATTCTATTCAAATAACTCCCGATAATAAATCCAAGAAATTCTTTTTTTCGAAACGCCCACTCTATGCAAAATTCCCTCCACCGCCAACAACAACCCTTTCTCCCCATGATTATCCAAATCGACGTTGAAACTTCTGACCCAACACAGCTGACCCTCTGCAACATGAGTGATGATTTCCATCCCTGGACGCCCCCTCCCACGCCCTCTATCCTCCAGGAAACCCTTTTCCTGCCTGGTTGTGAGAATCGAACTGTCTGCGGGGCTATCGAACATTCGAATCCGTTTTTGACAACAGGACACCCACCCCCCTCCTCCAATAATTCCGATAGTCTGAAGGGTTCCTCTGGCAATGCTTTCGTCTGGCAGTGCGAGGATATCGTTTTCGTTTCATCGTTTGATGCGTAATTGCAATCGTCATCGATGCATCGGAGTGGGGTTCGATTAAGGCTTATGGTAAAAGCGACACTCTTCGGTAGGGGATGGGGGGGACGAGGGGTCGTTTTGAAAACTGGACTGTCGGGGAAAGATGTAATGGATTTTTCATATATTTTTGGGCTCTTGAATCTTTTTATATATATATATATAATAACCTTTTGATTTTCAAAATGAATTTCTTCTCTCTTTTGAGTATTTGAATTTGTTTTGGAACCAAGTAAAATCTTTAGAATTTTTTTTTGTATTGCATTTACAATTGTCAATAAATGATGCGTTTCGTATAAACAAATAAGAACTAAAATATAAGATGGTTTTTTCGGTTTGTATCTCTACAGTCGTTTTTTGCCCACATTGGACTAATTAGACAGGGACTTACGATTTAAAGTGAATTCCGAATATAACAAACATCCATTGCCCCCTCCTGATTCGAACCTGAAACCTGTGGTACCGAGCGCCAGAACACTAGCCACTCGGCCAACAAGCCCGATTCGGAATCATTCACAAACATCCATGCTATCGGCCAGGATTCGAACCTGAAGCTTGTTGTACCAACAGTCACAGCGCTAGCGAATTGGCCACTTATTCAGCGTGAGAAAGGTACACACACATATTCTTTAGATGTTCCAAATTGAGGAGGCATCAAGGAAAAAATTGTAAAAGCTTACTTTCTCCTATCGACGTGGTGGTTAATAACAGCTGTTAGTAGTTCTTGCCTCAAAATATACGCTCGACAGTTTTGTACAATACTCTTCTTTCTTTTTGTAAAATTTTATTCTATTTCACCCCTCCCCCACTCTCTAAAAATGTTCTATTTATTTATTTGTTCCAAATAACTCCCGACACTCAGTCCAAAAAATTCTTTTATTCGAAAACGCCTACTCTATGCAAAATTCCCCTCCACACCACCTACAAAACTTCCCCCATGATTATCCAAATGGACGTTGGAACTTCTGACCCAACACAGCTGACCCATCTGGAACTTGAGTGATGATTTCCATCCCTGGACCTCCCCCCACCCCCCTATCTCCAACAAACCCCTCTTCTGGCTGGCCGTGAGAATCCAAATGTCTGCCGGGCGATTCAACATTCAAATCCGTTGTTTCAAACAGCTCCTCCCCCCCTCTCCAATAATTCCGATAGTCTGAAGGGTTCCTCTGGAGATGCTTTCGTCTGGCAGTGCGAGGATATCGTTTTCGTTTCATCGTTTGATACGTAATTGTAATCGTCATCGATGGATCAGAGTGGTGTTCGATTAGGGTTTATGGTAAAAGCGACACTCTACAATTTGGTAGTGGAGGAGTGGTTGTAGAGTTTTGATAACTAGCCTGTCGGGAAAGATGTAATGGATTTTCCATACATTTTTGCCTCCTCAAATCTAATTTTTTCTTTCATAAACCTTTCTTGATTTTCGCAATGAATATTTGCTCTCTTTTGAGGATTTGAATTGGTTTAGGGTACCAAGTCTAATCTTTTAAAATTTATTTCTCGCATTGCATTTACAGTTGTAAATAAATGTTTTGCATTTCATATAAGAACTAAAATTAAAAGTAGAAAAAAATGCTAAAAAAGAACTAAGAGCATTTTGGCTTGGTTTTCAGCTCTACGGTACTTTTTACACACTTTGCGCTAACTAGACTGGTACCTACAGTTTAACGTGGATTCTTAACCACTCACAAACATCCATGCCACAGCCAGGATTCGAACCTGTAGCCTGTGGTAACAAAAAGACCAAAAAGCTAGCCAATTGGCCATCAGGCCACTTATTCAGTAAGAAACAGTTCTTTACATATTCTTTCGATGTTGTTCCAAATTGAGGAAGCATCTTGGAAAATTGTAAAACAGTGAAAGTGGTTAGCTAATAATAGCAGTTAGGGGTTCTTGGACGGAAACACACAAGCTCCAAAGTTTTATACAATGCTCTTCCTTCTTTTGTGAACTTTTTATTCTATTTTCTCAAGAAAAATGTTCCTATTTATTTATTCGCTTCAAATAACTCCCGACACTAAACTCAAGAAATTCTTTTTATTCGAAACACCTACTCTGTGCAAAACTCCCCTCCACCACCAACAACGAACCCTTCCCCCTGATTTATCCAAAATGGACGTTGAAACTTCTGACCCAACACAGCTGACCCACTGCAACATGAGTGACGATTTCCATCCCTCTAGGCACCGTGTGGTGTAGAATTAATAGTATTAGGCCGGAACCATACGGTTGAAAGGGGATTCCGAACCACTAACAAACATCCATACCCTGCCAGGATTCGAACCTGTAGCTTGTGGTACCAGCGGTGAGTGCTAGGCTATTGGACGTCAGGCCACTTATTCAGTAGGAGAAAGGTACACACATATTCTTTAGATATTATTCCAAATTGAGGTGGCATCAAGGATAAAATGTTCTTTGTTAAAATTCTATGCTGTCCCATCAGAGTGGTGGTTAATAACAGCTGTTAGTGATTATTGGATCGAAGTATACAAGCTCTATTTTTCAAGTTTTATACAATGCACTTCATTCTTTTGTAAAATTTTATTCTATTTTACACCCCTCCCCACCCAAAAATGTTCCTATTTATTTATTTGGTCCAAATATCTCCCGACGCTAAACCCAAGAAATTCTTTTTATTCGAAAACGCCTACTCTATGCAAAATCCCCCTTCACCCCCAACAACGAACCCTTCCTCCATGATTATTCAAATCAAACGTTGAAACTTCTGACCCAACACAGCTGACCCACTGGAACATGAGGGATGATTTCCATCCCTGGACCACCCCCACACCCTCTACCCTCCAGCAAACCCCTTTCCTGCCAGGCCGTGGGAATCCGACTGTCTGCAGGGGCGATCGAACATTCGAATCCGTTGTTGCCAACGGGACCTCCCCCCCCCCGCTCCAATAATTCCGATAGTTTGAAGGATTCCTCTGGCGATGCTTTCATCTGGCAGTGTGAGGATACCGTTTCCGTTTCATCGTTTGATACGTAATTGCAATCGTCATCGTCATCGATGGATCGGAGTGGGGTTCGATTAAGGCTTATGGTAAAAGCGACACTCGTCAGTAGGGGGTTGGGGTTGAAGGGGTAACTGTACTATCGGGGAAAGATGTAATGGATTTTCCATACATTTTTGCCTCCTCAAATCTTACTTTTTTTTACTTATATAAATTCTTGATTTTGAAAATGAATTTTTTTTTTTTTTGAGGATTTGAATTTGTATCGGTACCAAGTCAATTCTTTTAGAATTTATTTTGCGTAAAAGTTTGCATCGCATTTACAATTGTAAATAAAAGCTTTGGATTTTATGTAAACAAATAACTGACTCTCCGGTATTACAGTCCATGTTAGACTATCGCCATCTGCCTAATAGCAAATTCTGAGACAGCAGATATTGTCTTTTTTACGGGGTAGTGTTGCAAGCCCTACGACCAACAGTCATATGAAACCGGGACCCACGGTTTAAAGTGGATTCTGTACAGTTACAAACAGGATATATTTTTTGTTACATTAATACATATATAATACATGTTAAATGATATTTTTCTTGTTATTTAACATTTGATAGTCTTGTTGAATTATCAAAAATCTGATATATTTTTTCTTGTTAACGTTAGTACATATACAACATTTATTACATGATATATTTTTCTTGTTACATAACATTTCATTGTACAAAAAAAGCATGATAAGGATCTTGGATTCCACTAATTTAATATTCCTAACAGATTAGTACCGAGAAGCAGGAAATGCTTTCCGGGAGAACTTTTAGGGGGTGCTGCCCCACATTGTGTACCCAATGAAGAAAAAATTATCCATGGCAACACCGAGACTAGAACAAGAAACCTGTGGCATAAGCGCCACAGCACTTGTCACTCGGCCATTAGTCCCCCATGTAAAAATTTTTTTTTTTTCTTTCTAATGCAGCTGACAAACACTTAGACAGCTTGGTCTTGGATGCCTTAAGGCCAGCGCTGCACAGACATTACTCACTTTGCATTACCCAGGGGGTGCGTGTAACTTGAAGATAAGCCACGGACGCGGAGTAACAATGCCGCCGCAACGCTCTACGATCCTATTAGACCGGGACCTACGGTTAAAGTGGATTCCGAACCACTGAAAACATCCATGGCACCGCCGGGACTCGAACCCGAAACTTGTGGTACCGAGCGCAAGGGCGCTAGAATGCTAGCTACTCGGCCATTAGTCCCTCATATAAACATATTAGAACTAAAATGTAAGAACCGATTCACTGGACGAAACGCATTTTCATACTGAAATAACTGACCGAATTCTTTGCGCAATGGTAAACTGCACGCCAGTCTTTGAATGGATGAAGATTCGATTATGTCAGGTGGCACAGTTATTTTACGGTTTTCTCTCTATATAGCAGATAAAAATAAAGCTTCTGTTCCCTAACAGAAATCACCTCTAGCTATCAAGTGCTGTTCGCAGCATAATATGAAGAACATGAGGTTATTGATGCAAAAATTGATTGATTCCTGACTCGTAGCTCGATGGGAACGTGCGCCTCTGGTGAGTATTAGGGCGCAGGTTCCATCTGCTGGCTGCTTCGTTGTAAACACTGTTTCAAAACGACGTGAGGCCCAAAATGGAATTGCCCGATCCTTTTGAAATTCCAACATCAGCAGCAGGATCTTTAATTGTTAAATCGACGGTTTGCAAGCACCAAATCTTTAATTTTTGGACTTGAGCTTCGTCGGTTGAGGTCGAAGGTCGATCAGAGGACTCTTCGCCTTCAACGCGTTCTCTCTGTTTATACCACTTCTAAACACTTCTTTCAGATATAGGAATGTTCACCAAATGCCTTCTGCAACATTCTATAAGCAAACAAAATTGAATGCAAGTTCTTTGCTCAATGAATTCAGACATTCAAAAAATCGCCGGAATCAGTTTTAGCGTCTCACAAAGCCAAGCCTAACTCAAACACTAATGAATATTTTGACGTCAAATTTCACACAGATGTCAAGGACAGTGCCAGCAACCTAAAAAAGGAAAAAAAAAAAATTGAAATACCATATGCCCGGGAAATTTAAATTGAGAACTGGTCTTACTTTTTGGACACATTAGTACAATGATATATTAATGTTTTAAAACTAGTTTTATAAGAGAAAAACTATCGAGTTTTTATACTCTATTTGTTTTATTTTTCATTGGACGAATTGACAAAAATCCCACATTTGTATGGAATGTAGTTAATTACAACTCATAATGTGTTGAAATACACTCATGCCCATAAATTAAGGATAATGAAGTTCAGGCAAAGAAAGAGACAGAAGCAAAACAAATTTGACTTGTTTGTAAAGTCTATTTATTAAACAAAAGGTAAAGAGCAAAAACGATGCTATATGTTTGACATAATTAATAAAATTGCGATTTTTACTCCTGGAGCAAATTTCAAAAAAGAACCTTTTTACAAAAGACAGTATAACATGGTTAGTAGGATGGTTAATATGGAGTATGTCTCCCGGACGATGCAATACAGGCCTTACAACGCCTAGGCATGCTAAGTATCAAATTATCAATCTGATCTTGGGGAATATTACACCACTCATCAAGCAATGGCCTCCGAAGTTCCGTTGACAGGTGGGAGGGGTTGACGGGCTGCAATTCGTCGGCCAAGCATATCCCACACATGCTCTATTGATTCAAGTCCGGTGAGTACGCTGGCCAATCCATACGGGTGATATCCTCCAATCGAAGGCATTCGTCTACAATGTTTGCACGGTGAGGACGGGCGTTGTCATCCATAAACAGAAATTCAGCCCCCATGGCGCCCCGAAACAAACGTACATGTTGTTCCAGAATGACATCCCGATAGATGTGGCCTGTCATCGTTACACTCTGAACGTGCAGGTCAGTTCTAAAACCAAGAATAATTCCTCCCCAAACGAGCCATCCTGCACCACCGTAACGGTGTCGTTCAATGGTGTTCTCTTGGTGGTGACGGGTACCTGGCGCTCTCCATATGAAAGTCCGGCGAGAATCAGAGTGCAAACTAAACCTGGACTCGTCGGAAAACATCACCCCAGACCACTGTTGCGGTGTCCACAATGCATGCTCTCTACTCCAGGTTAATCGCAGGCGACAGTGAGTTGCGGTAAGTGGAACACATCTGACAGGCCTACGAGCATATAGACCAATGTGCCCTAAGCGTTTGTACTGTTGTTTGTACGAAACTGTCTTACCCGTCACTGAAGAGAGCTGACAAGACAGGTCTGATTCTGTGATTCGTCTGTTTCTTTTGGCAGTAACTGCTAAGTACCGGTACTCATTCGGCGTTGTAACTCGGGGGCGACCAGTGCTGTAACATTTACTCACATTACCATTATCTTGGAATCGTTGCCAAATCCTGGAGATGACACTCTGGGCGATTCCAAGTTCCTCGGATACTTCCAGCTGGGTACGTCCACATTCCAGTCGTCCGATAATTCTACCACGTAAAAAATCAACCAAATGCTTCCTTTGTGCCATAACTTTGCGGTTATTGCACTGAAAGGCTTTTAAAGCGCTTGTGAACAATTTTACTTCTTTTGCCACCATTCCTTATTTACCCCTCTCTTTCACTCGTCATTGTGACGTACTATCCGCGCCATCTGGTGGTTTCCTGTAATTTGCATATTCTTCTTCAAGATGTGTGTGATAATTCTACAGGTGAAATTTTTATTTTAGAGTTCAATTTCTGTGTGATTCTGAATTATCCTTTAATTTATGGACATGAGTGTATGTTGAAATTAACATATGTGTTGTGTAATGAATTGGAAGGTGCACAAGACTTGGGGTTAAAAAAAAATATCCCATCAATAATTTTTCGAAATCTAAATTTGCTTCAGGCAGCTCTTAGTATTATTTTTTTAATATTATTATATAACATTTGAGTGTCCAACAAAACCATGGTATGTTTTTTTTTTCATATTACATAAATATATGTACAATGTTTATTATATAATATTTTTTTTTCTTGTTATATAGCATTTTAATAACCAACAAAAACAGGATATACGTTTTGTTACATTAATACGTATACAATGATATTTTTGTTATATAACTTTTTTATTGTCCAACAAAAATTTGATATATTTTTCTTGTTACATTGTAAATTTTCATAGTTATTTTTATTAACTTTTGATTTTATAATTTGTGTAAATAATATTTTAACACACTATATAGCAGCATAATTTCTTAAAAACAGTTATTATTTTTCTTGTAATGAATTTTTTTGCAGTAACCTAATTTATATAACTTACAATGCTGTAATTTGATTTACGTTTATTACTTTTTTTTTTACTTTTCAAATATTTAAAATAATACAATAAATGGTTAGCTGAAGATTCATTAATTATTTGTTATTTAGAACCTAACATTTTATTAAGTCTAATCATGTTAAAAAACAACAACAGTTACATTACAAAGAGGAATAAACACTAATAAATCATTCGAAATAAATTTGTCTCCAGTTACAGTTAAGAACAAATAAATCGCGTAAATACTTCAATAAAAAAGTGTTAAACAAGAGATAATAAAAGAATAAAAAACATTCGAATAGCTTAATAAATCATCGCAAAGCATTTAAGCCAGATTTTTTAATGATGTCATGATTACTTTTTCAAAATATTCACTATTTTTCTTAAACGTTGAAGAAAATTCGCTGTTATTTATTCTTAAATAACAAAGAAAAAAGTTCTTGCACAATGCTGAAATAAATATACGAATAAAAATCGCTTGATAAAGTAAGAATTCGAATGGGAATATTTGGAGCGTAACTTTTATTTTGATGAATGGGGGGTTCTTAATCTCGAAATCGTTTGCGCATGTCGAGCCTAAATAAATCTGAGATTTTCGGGAAAAGTGAGATATTTATTCGATTCTTTTACGATAAAGATATCGTATGAAACCTTTCATATACTTTTTCAGAGAACGTTAGAGTTTTCACCGCAATTTTTTTTTTTATTGTTGTTTGAATAAAAAAAAAAAAGAATAAATTTCATAAGGAAAAAAATACTCTCGTAAATTTGACAGACATTAAGCCCTGAGTTTTAAGTTGAAGTAAATCAGCTGTCAGTTTTTGAAGTGGATGCTAAAAAAAAAAAAAACAGTTTAGAAAGAGTTAGAGAAAAAAAGAAATAATTATGTTGCATTGCAAAAGTGATTTACTTTTTTAAAAACAATTTTTTTGTAAATAAATATATTTGCAAGAAAAATATCGCTTATGAAGAGATTTATTTGTAGAATTTTTAAAAATGAGACCTGATGACCGAATGACTAGCTCTCTGGCGCTCATTGTCACAGGTTTCGGGTTCGAGTTCCAGCAGTGCCATGGATGTTTGTTAGTGATTCGGGGATTCCCTTTAAACAATAGGTCCCGCCCTAACTAGCCTAAAGTGTGAAAAAAAGTGACCGTAGTGCGACAAGTCAAACCAAATCTGTACATTTAGTTGCGAAAATGCGGCCTGATGGCTGACTAGCGCTCTGGCACTAGGTGTTTCGGGTCCGAGTCCCAGCGGTGCCATGAATGCTTGTAGTTGTTCGGAATCCGCTTGAAACAGTAGGTCTCAGTCTAATATAACTATTGAGCGTAGGGTAGACAACCTTACCCTGCAAAAAAAGGAACCATTTCTTGAACCGAATCCTGCCAATAGGCTGACGGCCTTGGCCCACCATGGAAGAAGGAGTTTAAAAGGCGTAAATATTTTATAAAAAGATTTTAATTTCTTTTAAAAATAAAATAATTTTAATTTTTAATGATTTTACTATTCGTCATTGATATCTTATATGTGTACTACTTCTTCTATTAAAAATCCTGTTTTAGCTTGGATTTGATTTTTATAAATCTTTCATGGTATATTTTATTATTCATTGATCAATAGTTATTAAAAATTCGAAAAAAATTTAAAAACTATTACAATGCACATTGGAAAAAAAAAACCACATAAAGGATTTAAGATTTTCATATCGTGAGCATAACTTCATCAAAAATATATATCCTCAGGATATTAAATTTACTCAAATTTTTTGCTAAATAGAAAGGCTTCTTCTTTGGCGCAACAGCTTCATGATGTGTCAAGGCCGTCTGTCTACTGGTAGAATTCAGGGATGGTTCCTTTTTAGGGAGAGATGGTTCCTTTAAGGTCGATACTTAACTAGGGGTTGTAGTTACAGGGTACTGGTACCTGTTGTGTGTGGGTAAGGGGTATTTCCTTTATTTTTGCATGAATCCAGTGGTAGATAACCCCTCCCGGTCACACTCAGGTCCAAAAGAACTGGTCGGTTTTGGTGGGACCCTTTCTTTGCCAAAGGTTAGTGAGAACTAAATGGCATGGCATAGATCTCCATCTTTGAATTTGTGGGGAGCATTCTTTTGTTAAAGAAATTACCCACTCATGGGAATATTTCATTTGAGGTCGATAAACATTTTTTATTTATTCTGTTTCAGGTCCATGTAAAAATAAAGTAACATTAAAAAGTGAAATAGTTGTCTGTATAACATTTTTATTAATTGTATATTAATGTTAAATTATTTGGCCGTACTACGAGGGGCAATTTCTAGTCGGTTTTAACAAGAGAAAGAAAAAGAAAAACACATTAGAAATGGTAATAAATATATATATTTATTTCTATATATATATTTCTCAAAATTTGTCTGTGTTTGTCCGCCTATGAATGACCATATTTTACATCAAAATTTCACCAGTATTTGAAATACAATGCCTAGATCAACTGGACAAAATTTTCAAATTGATCGATATTCGTTAAGAAATTATCCATTTATGTTTTTACGCAAATTTAGTGATTTGTTATTACCGAATTTTTCAGGGTTGATGTTGTTTTTTATGTTGTTGTACTGTCCACTGTACTGATAATACCTTTTTACCCCTGAATTTTAAAAAAGCCTTTCTTTATCCTTATAATATTCATACATTTGATTGCCCATGTTTGTGCATTTGTATAGATATAAATACGTATACTATACGTAAGTTTGATAATACGCATATTTAAACATAATTATCTACTGACACTACAGCATAACTACCCATATATATGTGTTCAAAAATGTTTATGTATATACAATTGCATAAATACTCATATATATTTCAGAAATGTTTATATGCATACAAACTCCTAACTACTCATATATATATGTGTGTTCAAAAACTTATTTAGGTATACGTAATCTTATATAAATAAAACCTTCATTTACAGAGGGATGAATTTGAAATGCTAAAAATTGAATTTGAAAAATGCAAAAACTACATCTACGTAAGAGGGCAGATCATCTTTATATAAATTAACAGATTCAATGCGAATCCCTTGAGATACAGCTTTAAAAATATTTTTAGAATCAATAAATACTGAATTTATTTCGAATATTTTCAGATAGAGATAAAATTATAACTAATAACTAATCTTAGTTGATATTCCTTATTTCTTATTGATTTTTCTTTCTTGTATTATTGTTTTTGAGAAAAGAAATTCTAATGCACTCTTTCTGTTCTTGAGGAATTGCAGAATTGCAATATCCACCGTATCAACCAGTTCCTTGGCAATAAACTTTAAGATATTTGCAATAGCATTTTATCCATCGAATTCATCTGGTCCCCAGGGCACGTTGGTATTACAGAGAAAGAACCGGTGGATTCTCCCGCAAATTCTGCAGTAGACACAGTAATATTTCATTGAATATCTCCGGAAGATCTTATATCTCAACAAAAAAAAGAAAGCATAGAAAAAACGCAACAGAAAAAATGGATATGTGGTAAATATGCTCAAGTCATTTGAATAATATTAAAACTCCTCATAGAATACTCCTCATAGTCATCGAAAAGAAGACATTCTTCTATCCAGGTTTCGTACAAAGACATCCTTCTAAATCTAAACCCCGTAGATTTGGTCTGACTTCATTTCCATTATGCCCAATCTGTAAAATTCCGGAAATAGTTGAAAAGTTTTGTTTCAATTTGTGAAATATCTAGAACCAAGAAGCAAGCTACAAAGTGCTTTCGGATATAAGATTCTCTTGGATATTTAGTATGTCAGAGGATGTATATTATAAGACAATAAGGATTCTTCAATTTATACGAAAGGTTTCGTAACCCTGTAAGCAATGAGGTACCCCGTTTTTTTTTCTTTCTAGGGATTATTACTTTTATTCACTTTTGATTTCAAATGCTAGTTGTACTTCATAATTACTAATCATCGTTCAACTGTTAAAATAGTATGGTCTATTAGATCTGCCTTTTTCATATTATTATATTTCACATTATTTTTCATATTATTCCTATTTAATCTTACCCATCTTAGGTTTTTTTTTCTGGCTGCTTGATAAAGTACGTGCGACGATTCCTTTCTTTTAAAATTATGTTTGTAATCCATCCTAGGCAATGAATTCAAGAATTTCGAGTTCTAGAATAATTTATTTGTCTTCCGTTTTTAAACCGGATGTTTATCTTTTAATGCAATTGGTGGTCCAACTGAACAATATACGGCATACAATTTAGTGGTTCGAGTCCATGTTAAACTGTAGATCCGGGTCTAATTAGTCTGAAGTGTGCACAAAATGATCGTAGAGCGACAACCCAAATCTAATATAAGTGGCCATGGATTGAGGATTGAGTTCCAATAAAGCCATAGATAAAATTTTGTAAAAATCATCACTAAATTCGTTTTTAAAAGAGTGTTTGTTGTTTTTGCCATTATTACTCGTGGTCCTGATACTATCGCAAGACAGTGAGGTCTCGGTCTAATTAGTCTAAAGTGTGCACGAAATGAATCGTAGAGCGGAAAACCAAATCTACAAAAATTTTTATGGATTGAATTCCAATAAAGCCAAAGGTAACAACATTTTGTAAAAATCATCATTAAATTCGATTTTTAAAAGAGTGTTTGCAGCTTTCGCCATTATTACTCGTGGTCTGTAGCTAGTTAAACAATCACGAGACAGTGAGTAAAATTCAAATGTCCCTAAAAATTCATCAAAGATATTAAAAGTAATTTCATATTAATTTTTAACTATTAAATTTTATTCATTAACTCAATATTCCAGAAGTAGAAAACAAATAACTATTTATTTATTTCTTGAATCCAATCCGTTGCCTAACCACTGAATAATTAACGGCACAAGACGCGTATTGGTGAATTGAATTGAACAGACATTCCATATTCTGCCAGAGATAAATAACACCGACATTCGACACAGTATCCTCGAAAGATATTCTGCCGTAAATATGTTGAAATTACTTCCAAAATTCAATTAATATCCATCCGCCATTTTTTTTTTTTCTCCTACGTCCCGAAAATTTTCTTCTGAAGGATATTTCTGTAACCTTCCTCAAAATAAAAGTTCTACTTCCAAGGATTTAATGGTAATCGATTATCGGAAAAAATGTTTAATGTATCGGATGAAGCTGGAAGTAATTAATTCGGAAATTGGAAGCAAGCTGGAATGTTCCGTTTTATTTATTCAATCCTGTTTTTGATTTAATCTTTGATTTCTCGGAAATATCAAGTGTTTCTTTTTTTATGTGCGCGATGAATTTTATTATTTCCGTTAATAACAGAGGTTTGTTTCTGGTACAGAGCCAATAAAATCTGGAGTGTTCTTTTTTTCCTTTTTTTTATTTCGTCATCAGGTTGTGTAGTGAAGAGACGTTTTAGGAATTAAATCCTTTACCATTGGCAATCAAAACTCGAAGAAAGTTTTATTGAAAGTTGTTATGACTGGAATAATTCTGTTAAATTGCCTTTACAAATGTGTTTTGGCTTTTGGAAAGTAATTGGTTTTAATTAATTATTAATTATTTTTTATTATTTATATGTGTATAAAAATGAAATTCTAATTGTTGTATTTTATTTTATTTAAATCCACATTGTTGATCGATTTTTAGCATAGTGTTAACAGACACACCATAACTTAGAGGTAGGCTTAAGTTCAATGGTTGTTGACATTTTTTGCCGTCACTGGTTTCAAGAAGGTAGAGACATGATTGCGATTGTGACAATGCGCATAGAGTGCCTGTAATCATCAGGTAGATTTTTTGATATGTGTAGTCACTAGGCAACACCTACATCTACCTTGGAGCTAGGCTCAGGTCCAATGGTTGTCTTCATCTATTGCAGTTAATGCTTTTAGGGAAGTAGATATTCGATTGCGATTCCCGCGTTGAGGAGCGCACACACTTTCAAACGAATTTCTGGAAACAGCCAGATGTAGTTCTCCAAGAGATACTCGTCACGTGACGAGTTTCAAGTCCTCTGGCTGAAAAAGACCAATGCGCATTTTAATTAACTCTTACTTACTGTTTGCAACTGTATTTTCATTTACGAGACTACAGTTGACTTCAGTTGATTGACCCTGGTTGCTCGATTATCCATTGCTGCTGCAAGTGTGCGCAAAATGAATGGCGTCTTTGGAACTGTTCGCCAATCACTCCTAAGACGCTACCAAGCATGTACGACTATTGGTGATCGCAATTATTATAAACATTTAAAAAAGCCCTTTGTAGTGATGTTTTACATAAGCAATGTTTTCCTTTTCATACATTACTTTTCTGGGTACGTGCTTCTACGCCATACATTCATATAAAAAAATAATGTGTATTTTAGTAAGCTGTACCACTCCTCAAAGCTTATGCCACGACCGTTGAACCACCCTTTATACATCAGACGAGCTAAAAATTTGCGATAATAAAAAGCTCTAGTTTCTGTGGCCCGGTCTGGTGCAGGTGCTAATAGAGCACTGGCCCGTGCGCAACTGGCACCATCTGTGCTACAGCAACTACCTCAATAACCAGGCTTTTACACCCTCTTCCAAACAAATTCTAATTTTCAAGGTCTTTTCGGTCATAGTGTCCATACACCCTTTTGGAGATATTGATCCATGGTACAATTTCTTTATCCGCTGAAACTCACAGATCTCAGCAGTAGTATTCCAGTACTTTTGAGGAAAAATTTAGTATATGAATTGAATTTGAGGAACAGTTTAGTTTGAGTTTATCAATGTAGAGTTAAAAATTTATTTTTCTTCACATTCAATACAATGAACAATACTACAGAATGAAAATCAATGCAATGAACGACATATATACATATAGAGATAGAAGAAGTTTACCTATAATAACAGGTGGGCTGAAAAGGTCGTAGGCTGACACATAGATGGCGCTACTAGTATTAAATCCATATGATTTTTAGTTAGCCCTAAACTTCAAAAGACACGTGTATAAATTTGACAGCTGTTGCACTATTAGTATGTGAGTTATAGCATTTTTAGTGAAGTTATAGCATTTTTAGTGTTCATCACGTGCAGTCCACTCGGCTGACTGTCGATTGGACTCCTGTGTGAAATGATGGAGCCATGTTTCTTCCATTGTCACATATCGACGCAAAAATTCGGGTTTTATTACGATTGAGCAGCCCCAAACACTGCTTAGAATCATCAATTCGTTGCTGTTTTTGGTCGATTGTGAGCTCGCGCGGCACCCACTTTATACAGAGCTTCTGAATATCCAAATATTCCTTCACGATATGTCTAACACGTTCCTTTGATGTCTTTAGGGTCTCAGCTATCTCAATCAACTTCACTTTACGGTTATCAGAAATTATTTTTTGTGGACTTTTTGGTTGTTTTCGTCGATAACAGCCTCTTTGGGGCGTCCACTGCGTGCATCATCCTCGGTGGTCATTTCGCCTCGTTTAAATTTAGCAAACCACTTCTCTACGGTTGATTCTCTGGTACAAAGTCCGAATAATGTTTATCAAGCCAAGCCTTGGCTTCAATAGTATTTTTTTCCCCAAAAAGTATTGCTTTATTAACACACGAAATTCCTTTTATCCATTCTTTCAAACTTACAAAAGTTGCTTCACTAAAAATGCTATAACTCTCATACTAATAGTGTAACAGCTGTCAAATTTATACACGTGTCTTTTGAAGGTTAGGGCTAACTAAAAATCATATGGATTTAATACTAGTAGAGCCATCTATGTGTCAGCCTATGCACTTTTCAGCCCACCTGTTATAATGCGTATTTCACATTTACTTAAAGTTTGGCCCATGAATTAATGGCGCACCGGTATATACCAATACAGTGTCATTATGTCATATATTATTATATTTGATCATTGTATATGATTTTATTCTTTAAGATTCTAAAATTGAGTCAAATATTTCTAGCTGTGTATCCCGATATCATGGATAAATAATAATCATACAACATAATAAAACTTCTTTTTATAGTAAATTCTAAAAGAAAACACAATAACAAGAGGGGGTGAGTTTATGAATGAGGAGTTAAAATTGTTTCTTCAAATACAGTATGATGAACAATATTATAAAATGTACCTCAAGGCAATGAATGACATAACATACAAAAAAGATACAAAATTTTTACTAATACATATGTATGTATATGCCATATATTACTATACTTGACCGCATTGCATGGGATATAATTTCTTATGATTCTAAAATTGAATCAAAATTTCTAGCGGTGTATCCCGATATCATGGATAAATAATTGGGATACAACATAGTAAAAAACTTCATTTTACAGTAAATTCTGGAAGAAAGCACAACAAAAGAGGGGTGAGTTTATGAATGAAGAATTAAAAAATTCTATTTTCTTCAAATACTGTACAATGAACAATATTATAGAATGGACTTTAATGCAACGAACGACATATATGCATACAGATCTAAAAAATGTACTAATACACTAAAAAATGTCGAATTTTTTAATATTGAATATTGATAAAAATTGTAAAGCCATTAAAAAGATCTTCACAAATGTGTTTATAAATTTCGATCCAATCTCATTAAAAATTCTGATTATTGATTTGAAAAAAAATGCATCCAACTTAATAAATGCACATCAATAAAATTATTTTAATTGGACATTTAAAATAAATGTACCGTGAACTTTCCCACCATTAAATTAGCCTTGTTTAATAGCAAGCCAAAATTAAATTAACTTCGTTTAGTATGTGAATTCCTTTGTATCAAGTTTTATTTGAAAAATAAATTCTTAAAAGACGAGTTTCGTTCGACTCGGGAAAAATGATTAAAACTCATTTACAGAACACTCGATTAGGCACAAAAATTGCTCCAATTAATTTGCCGATGATGGCAAAATATTCCACACAACAATTCAAATTTCTACAGCGTATTACTTTAGGGAAGTGAAATGAAGTACAGAAGAAATGCCATTTTCTTTTATTCGAATAGCCTCGAGCCAAGGAGGGAATCAGTTTTATTTATAACTAAATAACAAGTCTTTCAATTTAAGGGCTGCTTCCATTGTGTCCTGCTACGAGGTTATCGAAAGACAGGGAATATTTTCCATGTTCTGAAATGTGTGCGGCTGCCATTTTTATTATTTACTTTTCCTTTTCCTGGAAAATCGATGTTCCGCTTTCATATATATATGGCGAGAATGTTTTTCGGATGAGTAAACTTTCCGATATATTCGAGTTAGCTGGAGAAAGTTTGGATGCACAAGTTTGAGCACAAGCATATACATACCAACAGATGCCGGCGTAATCGATTTCCGAACATGTTACTGCACCGGATAGGCCTGAAGCTACTCGGATATTTTTGAGGAACAATGTTTATGAATTGTATAAAATTGTGCACACATAAAAAAAGCACAAAAATAATAATAATAAATATAAATCAAATAGTTTTTATTAAAAAAAGATGCTCAGACTATGTTTATTTTTCCGTTCCTTTTTAATATATTTGCGCATGTGTATACAGTTTGCATGCTTTTCTATAAGAGATGGTAAAGAAAGGCACCATAGTACACTCATGTCCATAAATTAAGGATAATGAAGTTCAGCAAAGAAAGAGACAGAAGCAAAACAAATGTGACTTATTTGTAAAGTCTATTTATTAAATAAAATATAAAGAACAAAAAAGATGCAAATATGTTTGACATAATTAATAAAAATTGCGATTTTTACTCCCTGGTGCAAATTTCAAAAAGAACCTATTTACAAAAAACAGGTATGATGGTTAATATGGTCTGATGCCGTGCTTTCAACGTCTGGCATTTCTTTTGGCAATGTGATCTTGCTAAATACCGGTCCTCATTCGGCGTTGTACCTAGGGGGCGACCTGTGCTGAAACATCTACTCACATTACCATCATCTTGGAATCGTTGCCAAAGCCTGGAGAGGACACTCTGGCCATTCCGAGTTCCTCGGATACTTCGAGCTGGGTACGTCCACATTCAGTCGTCCGATAATTCTACCACTAAAAAATCAACACCAAATGCTTCCTTTGTGCCAAACTATGCGGTTAGAATGCACTGAAGAGTGGCCTTTTAAAGCGCTTGTGAACAATTTTTTACTTCTGGAACCACCATTCCTTATATACCCCTCTCTTACACTCCGTCATTGTGACGTTCAATGGTGCCATCTGGTGGTTTCCTGTAATTTGAATATTCTTCTTCAAGAATCAGACTGATAATTCTACAGGTGAAATTTTTATTCTAGAGTTCAATTTCTGTGTCCATTCTGAATTACCCAGGTTAATCGCATGGACATGAGAGTAATTCTATGATGGTGAAATTCCATGAAACTTTGTTGTTGAGTTACTTTGATTGGAACGACATATGTTGACATTGCTAAATCTTTTTTTTTGCAGTAATTAAAAGCCTTGCTTTAGCTTGATTTTGGGGGCGACCTCATAAATCTTATGGAGTTTGATTTATATGAATCTTGTAAAGGGTTTTTTTCCAATTTTTATAAATCTTGTAGGTTTAATTTTTATAAATCTTGCATTACATTGATTTTTGTGAATAACTTATGCGGTTAGATTTTATAAAGCTTATAGGGTTTAACAATTTTATAAATCTTGCATTACATTGATTTTTGTGAATCTTATTGTTAGATTTTTTATAAAGCTTATAGGGTTTAATTTTTATAAATCTTGCATTACATTGATTTTTGTAAATCTTATAGGGTTAAATTTTTATAAAGTTATAGGGTTTGTGTGTTCTGATTTTTATAAATCTTGCATTACATTGATTTTTGTGAATCTTATAGGGTTATATTTTTATAAACACTTATAGGTTTTAAATTTTTATAAATCTTGAATTACATTGATTTTTGTTTCAATCTTATAGGGTTAGATTTTTATAAAGCTTATAGGGTTTGATTTTTATAAATCTTGCATTACATTGATTTTTATGAATCTTATAGGGTTAGATTTTTATTAAGCTTATAGGGTTTGATTTTATAAATCTTTACACGAAAATGATTTTTATAATTCTTTACATGACAATGATTTTTATAAATCTTATATTACAATGACTTTTATAAATCTTACTTGGCAATGATTTTTATGAGTCTTATATAGTTAGACATTTATAATTCCTATATGGTTTGATTTTTTAAATCTTACAAGGTATATTTCATTATGTATTGATTAAAAGTTATTAAAATTCGCGAAAATCAAAACCTATTAAATTAAAAATTCGGAAAAAGAAACCTTTAAATTATTTAAGATTTTCACATCATAATTACAACTTCATTAAGAAATATACATCCTCAGGAAATTTAAAATCCATGCTATTTTTCTAAATTTAAGACTTCTTTTATTGGCGCAACAGTCCCATGGTGGGCCAAGGCTGTTGCCAACTGTCAGATTTCGAGATAGGAAATGTTTTACTTTTTTTTAGGGGAAGGGTTATCAGCACTACGCCCAACGCTCTACAGTTATATTAGAGTGGTACCTACGGTTTAAAGTGGATTTCGAACCACTACAAACGTCTACCGTCGAAACCTGTGGCACCGAGTCCAAAAAGATACAAAGATAGAAAGATTTTTACTAAACACAACAATATTTTTAAATTATTCTTGTGTATTAATGAAGAAACTTTTTAATACTGAATATTGATAACAATGTAAAACTATTAAAAAGAACTTCAAAAAACACATTTTAATATGTTTGTAAGAAATTTCGATACAATGTCATTAAAAATTCTGATTATTGATTTGAAAAAAATACATCCAACTTAATAAACGCACATCAATAAAATTACTTTAATTGGACATTTAAAATAAATGTACCGTGAAATCTCACCATTAAATTAGCCTTGTTTAACAGCAAGCCGAAATTAAATTAACTTAGTTTAGAACATTGAATTCATTTGTTTCAAGTTTTCTTTGAAAAATAAATTCTTAAAGACGAGTTTCGTTCGACTCGGGGAAAATGATTAAAAACTCATTTCCAGAACACTCGATTGAGGCACAAAAATTGCGCCAAAATAATTTGCCAGTGATGGCAAAATATTCCACCAAACAATTCGAATTTCTACAGCGTATTACTGCAGCGAAGTGAAATGAAGTAAGGAAGAAAATGCCATTTTCCTTTTATTCGAATAGCCTCGAGCCAAGGAGAGCAGGAATCCGTTTTATTTATAACT
>BPLR01011086.1:0-46822 GCA_021605095.1 Caerostris extrusa | reverse complement strand
AATGGCGCAACCGATAAATTTATTTTTCAGAAGAGATCGGAGAAAGCAAAAAAAAAAAATGCAGAAAATTGAATGTCTTTGAGTGATTAGATGAGAAATATGATGTTTCAAACCTGCCCTCTATTGTTGCTTCAATTTGAGTCGAAATAGGAGATCAACAGATTATTAAGTTACTGCAATGATATAATTAGAACAAAGTTTTAAGCTTCAAGATCTGGCAATGTTATTAGTTAAAAATATAAGATATCCTCCTCATAAGTTTCTAGATATTAAGCGATGTCTTAAGTTCTTTAAATCTAGGAGATAGGAATTTAAATATCCCAGGTAAAAGAGACTTGCTCTTGGCAGCAGAGTTAATCTATGAACACTTGAGACCCGAGAGCAAATTTTAGTTCAAAAAGCCCTAATATACTTTACAAAACACAATATTTGGGTTTGCAGATAGTGAAGGAGTTAATCAGCCAATGAGAGGCCAAGAGCCATTACTGCAGGATTAGAGACGATATAATGAAATGGCTGAAGAAAATTTTTAGTAGAAGGTATCGGGGTAATTACAGTCAATAGGGTGATAGTCAAAATTCTATATGTGGTATATTTAGAAATATTTTTGTGAAAAGCTTTGGAAGAACTTAGAGAATAGATACGTTGCAGAAATTAAACTTAAAGATAGTCCATCTTGCTTGGTGTTTCTAAGCAAATAACACTTAAAAGACTAAGATCACTGCATACTAGATTGTGGAATGACCAAGATAATTTGAAACACATAATTTATAGAAGATTGCAAGGATTCTGGATCACATGAAGGAGTTAATGATGTGAAGGAACAAGACGCATCTTGTTATGCAATTTATCATGGTATTTACCACCTTGAGAAGGAAAGCCCGAAATTGTGAGTAGTTTTAATGAATATAATATAGCTAAAAAATAGTGTTAAGTGTAAAGCTAACGAATGTTAAGTGTAAACGAACAGATGTTAAGCGAAATTAGTGTAAACTAACGAATGTAATATAGCTGAATGATATACAGTGTAACGGCACCGTGATACAAGATGATTTATTTATGATCATGACGCGGACTCATGACTTCTGCTGAAAAAATATGGACAATATGATCATACAATATAAATACATACGGACAATATGATAATACAATATAAATGCATACGGACAATATGATCATAATTTATCGGAGTCAACATTGGCTTCAGAGAATACTGTGGAGAAAAGGTGAACTTGATCCACCGAAAAACGTACGAATGAATCATAGTTACATACGGAACTGTTAGTTCGCAATACCTTGTAATGTTTGGTTTTTTTTTTGGGACAACTAGTAATTGACAAAGAGAAACAATTCCTGGTGGTTATCACCTGTCTTAAGAAACGACTTCTACATGGACATCATAGTGAGTGATTTACTCAACATCAAAAGAAGCTAAATAATTGTAGCCTCAATTTATTGCTTCATGTCAAAAATAAAAAATGATGTAGAAAAGTGGTTTGGAAACCCTGAATTTCACTTAACAAGAGAAATACGATTTTACTAAGCCAACAAAAAGGAAAACGTTTTTTTTTTTTGGGACAACTAGCAATTGTGACAAGAGAAACAATTCCTGGTAGTTATCACCTGTCTTAAGGAACGACTTCAACATGGATACATGACCATCATGGTGAGTGATTTACTCAACATCCGAAGAAGCTAAATAATTGTAGCCTCAATTTATTGCTACATTCAAAAATAAAAGCTTACCAAAAGTGGTTTGAAAACCTGTCAAAAAATAAAGAATGATGTTGCAAAGTGGTTTGGTGAACTCAACATCCAAGAAGCTAAATAATTGTAGTCTCAATTTATTGAATTTCAAAAGTGGTTTGGAAACCCTGAATTTCAACCAAGAAATACGATTTCGCCAAACCAACAAAAGGAAAACGCTTGGAGCATCATAGGGCTCTAGAAGGATTACTTTTCTTTCGAAGTGAAGGTAGAACTGGTAGATTCTTAAACTAAGCTTACACTATCCTGTCAATTATAGCGAAACCTTTTGATCCCTTGGGGCATTTGGTTCCAGTGGCTTCAAAGTCAAAGATCTTTATGCAACAAATGTGGTATCTTAAGAAGCATTGGAGTGATATAGTTTCAGATATTGAAAGAGTATAATGACACTTCCAAAGAAAGTATGTAGTAGTAGAAGCAGTGTATGAATAAAATAATAAGTAATAAGTGTATTATGTTAAAAACAAAAAGCTATTAATATTGAGATTCGTGAGTGTTTTGACTCCTTGAACACGTTTACGGAGCTGCAGTTTATTGTAAATCCATAACCTCATCAAAAGTTTTAAACATTAAATCAGAGTTGCCATGACCCAAATTTTGGTGGTGGGATCTGGAAAGCTGTTATTAAATCATTTATCTTTCATTTTAGAAGAGTAGTTAAAGTGCTAGTTTAAACTATGAAGAATTCTTAGCTGCTTGTATACAAAACTGAAACAATTTTGAATTTTTGGCCATTTGGTATATTTATTTTATTAGAAATGAATTTGAGCTTTAACTCCTACTAATTTTTTAAATTTTTTTTTTTATTAGTATATCAACGAATTTTTTTTAAAGTATTTAACTGAATAAATATAAAAAAACTCGATAAGCGAAAAATTAAAAAGGAGTAACTAAAATAGTTCAATTAGTATGGAAAAATGGCACGTAATTTTTAAATTAATTGCACCATAGAAATACATAGGTATTTGAAAAGAACCATGTAAATAATGGTGATTTAGTGTTATTGGTTGAAAATTATTTACCTACATTTTAAATGGTCTCTAGGATAATTGATGTTTATTACGGTGTTGATAATAAAATTAGAATTCTTAATGTAAAAACACACAGTAGAGTTTTTAAGAGTCAATATCAAAGGTTTGTGTTTTGTCTATGTAATATTTCGGGCATTCGAGGAGAAATGTTGGCGCATGCCAATATTCCAACCTTGGCCATCTCTCGGCGAAATTTATGCCGGTAAAAAAAATTACTACCGGTGATTTGTATTATAAATAATTATGGCTGAGACAGAGTAGTATAATTGCGGTGCGTGTTTCATGGAGCTATAAATAATTTATATAGCCCACAAGTTTTATTTGGGCATGAGTCGAAAGAATCATTATATTTCTTCCGAATTACTCAATACTAACTGAATAATAATTTATGCAAACCTTCGAATGTGGCTTATTCATATTTGTCTACTTAAAAGAATGATTTAATGACTAATATAAAGAAAAATAGAATATCCTTTATTAAAAACTATTATATTTAATTTAAATTTTACATGGGTATTCCGTTAAAAAATAGACACCAATAACAGAACCAGAAACCAGATGGACTGTGACCCGTAAAGTAAGAACAATTATTTTTTCAAAAAACTCTTTATTTATTCTTCAAATTTATTCCATCTCCTTCATAATTAATTCCCTTCGGACACAATGCACTTATGCCAGCTTTTATCCCTATCCTCAATGCATGCTAAAAGTCATCGGCAGGGATGCCCTTCAAAGCGCGCGGTGATTCACGTTGAATCTCTTCAATCGACTCAAGCGGTGTCCCCGGGTGGTCTTTTGAGCTTTACGGAATAGCTAGAAGTCGCATGGTGAATACGGTGGTTGTGGAAGGATATGTGTTTAATTTTTGGCGAAAAAGTCACGAAAATCAATGCAGTTTGAGCTGGCGCATTCAGTATTTTTGGCACCAATCGAAATTTGACATTCGAGGCCCAAAATGCAATTGACCAATCGAATTTTGAAATTCAAATCATCAGCAAGTTCTCTAATTGTAAATCGACTGTTTGCAAGCAAAATCTTTAATTATTTGGACGTGAGCTTCGTCGGTTGAAGTTGATGGTGGACCAGAGGGTTCTTCGTCTTCTACGCGTTCTTTGCTTTCTTTGAACTGTTTATACCACTTCTAAACATTTTTTTTCCGATATAGGAATGCTCACCGAATGCATTTTGCAACATTCTATACGTTTCCGCAAACGAAATTTAATGCATGTTCTTTGCTCAATTAATTCAAACCTTTTAAAAATCGCCGGAATCAGTTTTAGCGTCCACAAAGCCGAGCGTAACTCAAACATTAATGAATACTTTTGACGTCAGATTTCATACAAATGTCAAGGACAGTGACAGCAAACTAAAAAAGGAAAAAAAAAATGAAATTCCATAAGCCCCGGGAATTTTAAATTTGAAATCTGTCTTGAAAACTTTTTGGACACAGTATATATTAATGTTTATAACTATTATGAATTTGTTATTGTAATACGGTCATCAATCAACCAAAAATAACATAATAAATTGACCAAAATAACATAATATTCAGTCATCTAGCGACCAAAAATAGCGTGATTTCTAACATCTTAAATTGTATTTATTCCTTTATAAAGCTATTCTCAGAAAGTTATAAAATGACATCATTTGAGTTTTCTAATTTCTCTCAGGTTTTACGGATCTTTTGGACAATACATTTTTACACCTGTTATTGTATATTTTATGCAAATTTATGCTTTATTTATCTACCAATTCTGTCTGTGCTGTGCAATCTTTTCCATTTTTGTGTTCATGTAATGAATTTTTCATTTTCGTAGTTGTAGCTTATGAGCACTTCGGATTGTGAACAATTTCACTTTCTGACCCTTTTTTTTTCAATTCCTTCTATTAGCTTACACTCTCCCTATATAAATCTTGTTCAAATTTTCAATCGTTAATAAAATACTTTTAATTCCTTCACTCAAGTTCAAATACATTTTTTGAACTACCATATTACAATTGAACCATGATACACCAATGTCGTTTACAATTTAACTACAAGACATCTTGTCGTGTCTTCCATGTCGAGACACTATGTCATTTAAAAAGTAGCAATTGTGCTACTTAGTATTCATCGGAAATCTCTTCCTACCCTGTAACACAAAGAACACTGTCACACAAAGGATGAACAATAAAAAAGTTTCTGAGAAGTTTCTTTAAGCTGGAGTCTTAGAATAAAAACTGCCATGCAATTATGTCCCTATGTTTTTTCACGATGCATTTCTTATTACATTGACGGTTATGACAATAAAAGTATAATACTATGATTCTGCTTGCAGGAAAATGCAAATAAGAATCAGATTTAAATAAAATAAATATATAAATTAAATCATTAGAAAAGAAAATAATAATAAAAATATGTGACATATCACAAGACTGTCTAACTAGAATATTGTTATTCCTGTGATTTTATTCACGATAGAATTTGAAGGTTTTACCAATTGCTTTTTTTCAATTCCTTCTCTTAGCATACACTCTCCCTATATATATCTTGTTCAAATTTTCCATCGTTCATAAAATACTTTTATACATCCACTCAAGTTCAAATACATTTTTTTAACTTTGTAGTGGATGACACTGGATGTTAATACAGTTTTTCAAATATTAATTCAGTAATTAAATTTAATTAATTAATTTTAGTTTTTTTTTAGATTTAAGTTGCATATATATACAAATAGATGGTGCCAGATAAACTTAAAAAATGAATGAAAATTATTTATAAAAGGACTTTCTGCAATATAGTGAAAAAAGTTGGGATTGACATTTTACTACAACTATGAATATTAATTTCAAAAGTTTTTTTTTTATATTACTTGTTCTAGTAGAGGTCTGAACGTGATGCGTTTTAGGATTTTTGCATTGCGAATGATTTGAGCGTTTTATTATACAATTAACGTGTAATGAATACTGGTATTAACTTAGCGTGAAAATGTCATTAAATATATATATATATATATATATAAACTTTATAAATTATATACTATTGTACAGAAATTGAGAATGATGAAAATAAAGAATAAAAAAAAATAGCAACAAGGATCGACTATAGCTATTTAGTTGCAAATGAAGAAAAGATTGCTCAATCATAATGATATAATTTAATATTTAACACTTTGTTTTTTCAATCTGCAAAAAAAAAAAAAGTCATAAAAAAGGTATGAGAAATAAAAAAAAAATAAGTAAAATATTGCAGATATTATGGATTCTGGCCAGTTCCCTAAAACTAAATCGACTTAGCGTTTTATTAAAAACATATTAGACATATTTGATTTTTAAATAGATCCCTTTATCAATTAAATTAAATCATTTTCAATTATTATCATTGTAAAGGTTATAAAAATAACTAAAATTAAATTTTCATTTTAAAGAAAAAAATATTATTTTAAGATCTTAAAATTACAGCATGCTTCTAAATGCATGCTATGAAAATAATTCAATCAATTCTAATTTTTTATTTTATTGTAAATTTCATTCTATTTAATCTTTCCTTGCTTTAAATTTTTATTTTCATCTTAATGTAATAGCTAAAATAATAATAATTATTTTAGTTCAATAATATTTGTTGTTAATTAACTTAGTTAATTAACTTTTCTCCTGAAATGGAAAAAAAAGATAATAGATTAATATTCCGTACAGCAGTTAAATCAGAAAATAAAATTAATAATTATCCAAAATTCCCACAATCATTTCATAAAATAACGTATTCATAAAAAATGGGCTATATTATGAATAAAAATACTTTACTGACTAACATAATCTTCAGCAAATGATATTTTATGTTAATTTGACTCATATTTTGCCTAATTATTTAATACTATTTTATTCCACATTTGTGATAAAAATTTCATTAATTTACTTATTATAATTTGCCTATTAAATCTTTTATTCCTTGAAAATTAAATATTAATCAATAGTCAGTAATAATTGCAAAATCAGATTCTTTTATATAAAAATGTATCTCTGTTACATAATTTAATAAATGTAAAAAATTGTAAATTATTTTTATCGCATTTGTATTACATAAAAAACTCATCTCATAAAAGTTTTATTTGGGATTTTATAGTTTTCAAAATTGGTTCCGTTTCCCCTATTGTAAGTACGTTAAAATTGAAAATCGATATTAAAAAGAAAAATATGAATTCACGTATATCATTTCTAATACAGTATAAAATTTATTCACAGGTTTCAAAATGCATTAATATTTTGATAGTAATTTACAGATTCGATTTTACTATTTATTATTTCAGAATATAATAAGCGACTTTGATGTAGTCCTAGTATAATGTAATTTCTTCTTGCCTTTTGAAGAGTGCTATATTTAATAAAGAGAAAGGCAAACATAAAATTATGCAGATATGCGACAGTCCAAATATATGTCTAGACGATGTAAGTTGAATAAACTTTACGTCTTCAAAATGTTTGAAGTTGCTGAATTTAGTAAAAGACATTAACATATAAAATTTTGAAACGCAGATTTCTCGATTAGTGATAATTTAAGCTAAGTTAGAGGCAATAACAATTAATTTTGAATACATTATTCTGTTTATTATATTTGACGCGTAATATTAAATAATGAGTTAAAATATTCAGTATAATAATTTTATGTAACTTTTATTTAATACTACAGTAACTTTATATAAAGCCTACTTAATAATATAGTGATCTTATATATCGCCTATTTAATAGTATAATAAATTGATATATAATATTATTATATTAAAACATTATTGACGATTAACTATATATTGCTAACTACTTACAAAATACATTATTTTTTAAAGATTGTCTTTTAAAATGTATTATGTTTATTTTAAGACTGTTTTAATTTGTCAACATTCATATTGTTGCACCTAGTTCAATTCTAGTTCTAAAACGTTTGTTTATATAACTCTATTTAATATTATAGTTATTTTGTATAACGCCTATTTAACAGTAAATTAAATTGGCATATAATATTATTGTATTTAAACATCATTGGCGATTAAGTATGTTGTATTAACTACTTATAAAAATCCTTTTTAAAAGATTTTTATCTTTTAAAATATAGTTTGTTTTTACAAGACTGTTTTTAATTTGTTAACATTAATAAATTGAAGCACTCTAGATCAATTATTGTCCTATAATGTTTGTAATAGAACAAATTCATTGTTCTTTTCAATAAATTTAAGTTAATATATGTTAAGAATTAATTCAAAATTGCTTTGTTCTAATTATTGATTATATGATCATATTAAAACAATGATTATCCTAATTTAATTCCATGATTGTTAAAAGAAATGGTAACCTGTACATATAAAACTTAATTGGTTCTCAAATGATTTGCCCTGTTTGATGTGCTCTCCAAAGATTAGCTGATGAACAGAAACCGAAAGAAACCCTCAAGTCTTCAAGGATAAAGGTTTCTGAGCCAGAAATAAAATTTTCTTGTCCACAAAATAAGAAACTTCCTGAAGTAGAGAAAGTCTGTGGAGAGGAAAAATTACCTCCATGAGAAGTCCAGGCGTTATCCTGAACAAGACTTGCATTTCAATTTCCGACTCAATTCTTAACTGTAGCGACATCTAAAATGCGTTAGGAAAGAATTTGATTTCGGAAGTTCTTTTTAACAGTCAGATCGAATTCCAGAAAACCACGTTCACAAAAGGAAGGTGAACAATGAATAGAGGGATCGACATTTCTCGAACAAATTCAATTTGCTCATTCCATGTTAAATTTGCTTTCGAACTTATTTGAGCCTACATGAAAATGCAGCTGCTCCTACTTAAATGTCTATGGATACAAATTTGAATTCGTCTCCTTCTAAACGCTCCTAAAACCAGAAGAGTCTATTACGCATTTCATTGCTTATTTAATAGGTACACAAAACAGAATAACGTATTTTTCTTTTTTGGAAATAGGCAAACTATAAAAACACTTTATCCTGAGAAAGGATTTTAATATATGTTACTTATTTAAAAAGGAAAACTATAAATAAAAGCTTTTATATTCCAGAAACAAAGTTTTAAATTAAATTTGCTTGAATTTTAATAATATTAATTGAAAATTCTTATACATATTTATCATTTAGTGTTTTCAAAGTTAAAAGGTATTCTATGTGTAATTATATTATTCTATATTATTTATATATTGTTCATTAAAGAAAAAAATTACGTTTATTAAAAAAAAAAAAATCAACGAGAAGCTTGTTTTCTACTTCACTTTTTAGCTCTCTTGCGATAACTATTGCAACAAAACTTAAATGATAAGGCCAATTGACTTTATTTATCAATCAAAACCATCATTTATCATTTATCAATTATTTTATTAACTCAAACCATAAGTTATTACTTAACAATTATTTTATTAATTCAAACCAATTCAAATCATTATGTATAGTTTTCAATTATTTCATCAATTCAAATCATTATGTATAGTTCAATATCAATTCAAATCATAGGTACAGTTAATCAATTATGTATACGAAGTGTGTAGGGTTATGTCCTCTATTTCTCTGATTTAAATAATAATTCGCATTTAAATGTTTGTCTTTAACTGTTCGGAAACTACAAAATTGAGCCACTTCCAATATCTAACTATGAAATTATAAATTGACACATTTTTAATACTAGTTATGGAATGAAAGTAGTTTCCAGAATAAGTGATGAGTCACTTCCAAAATTCATCAGAGCTTTAATATTAAACTCATTTCCGATGGCCCTTAAATTAAACAAAATAATCAGGTTCCTTAATACTGAATTATTAACTGAAACAATTTATGTATTAATTTTATTTATAAAAACATCAATGATTTTTTTAACTGTCAAAACATCTTTTAATGCACTTTTGTAAAAATCCAGAAAATAAACAGAATACAGCCTGAAATGATATAAGCATGAACTGATGATGTACAACAATAAACTGTGATATAGTTATTCGTAATTTGTTTTGGCAACTAATGTAATAATTCAACTTAACCATTACTTATTTTTGAAAAATGTTTGTTTATTGATTATTTTCAAATAAATGTTATAAAATAATTTTTAATAAAATCAAAAATACGTTTTACTTTAAATTTAATAAAAACTAGTAATAAATGTAAGTAATAATATTTCTTAATTGTTAACAAAACATGTATTTAATATTTGAAAATAATTATATAAACTCCTTAATAATCTTTTGATGGTTATCTTAATTTCTGTTGATAACGTTTAGGTAGTGAATTGCGAGGTCCGAGATTTCAGAGTTCATGAGTCAACGTCGAATATAATTGCCTAATCTATGGCAGTCCTTAATTATCAGACGGCCATGAATCACGAAACCACAAGGGATCACTTTTTGAAAACAGGAGAAAATTTGGTTTATTCAGTCCCTTAAGAGAAAAAGAAATTATTCTATTCTTTCTTTTCTTCTTCAAAAACCTCCTTTTGAGACAATCCGTCAGCTTCCCTCACTTCTCTTTGAAGTAGGCATTTCTCAGATCGTGGTCTTTTACCAATCACGAGGGAACAACTCATGGTGTAGTCCATATTCAATCTGTAATTATTTCGACCTATGAATGTTGCACAGATATTCGCTGATCTTATGATTCTCATTATACATGATACCGAATATCTGCTATCAGATTTGAGTGACAAGTCGTTTTCATTAATAAAAAACACTAATGTTGTCAAATTTGAGTGATGGGTTGTTATGATATATGTTTTAAATTACATAATCCCTCTCTCCTGTTAATGAAATGCCAAAAACCTCCCGTAAGAAAAATGCTACAGTATATAGATTTTTAGGCAAATATTATAAAACACATGAGCAAGTAAGATAAATTCGAAATAGACAATATCAATTATTAAATTAGATTTATGTTTTATTACTGGCTTTTAATAAATATGCTAAAAAGTTTCCTAATACAATCTTAATATAGTATTTTCACAAAATGAAAATATTCTGAAATGCATCTAAGGAAATAGTTTTGAAAAAATGAATTAATAGTTAAAGTTACACTTCTGGCATTAACTTATTATTACAGTAATTTTTTTTTTTTTTGCGTCTCATCGATTAAAATCTAATAACCGTGTGTATCGCAATTAAGTTATTTCGGAACTGAGAAAAAACTGTAAGAAATGATCGTCATCAGTCTTTAAATTCCTATTATATATAGCAAGAAAAAATATGAAAGGAAAAAAATAGCAAATTTCTTTTTTTTTCAAATGTTTCTTTGCTTTATTTTGTTTGGATAGGCGACAGCTGTAATTGGCAGAAGAATTTAATGCTGCTAAGTGACACAATCATCTGCCAGAAACAACAGTCTATTGCTGATTTCATACTTGCTTAATCGAGTGCAAAGATCTCTTTTTAAGAAACAAGATTCATTCCGTATTCCGTTAAACTGAATAACTAAGAAATTCTTGTAATACGTGATTGATTCGCAAATAGGTTTTGGTAACAAATAATTTTTTAGAACTACACTATAATTGTTACCATAATCTATTATCAAGAATGTGACTCTATTTTTAACAAACGCGAGAATTTTATTTAATTCGTATTATTTATCTATAATTTTGTATTATTTCAAAAGATATTTTTAAGTTAATATATATATATTATTTATACAAATTATAATATACATATATATATTCTTTTACAATTTAATCAGTAGAATATAGAGTGGTTATATTTAAAGTGCTGCTGTTCAGACCCCTTTAGGACTCTTTTTTCTGCCTAACAGATTTTTTTTTGACTAAAATTTTCTGCCTAAAATTCGATATATACGGTATATGGACCATGGGAAAAATTTTCTGCTATAAAAATAGTTCAAATTTTGACCTCTAGGGGGTAATTTTCAAAATTTCCTTATTCAAATTATTTTTCAACTAATGAAGAGAATTATAGTCACAACCAGAAATGCATTCTGCTTGCCTTTGGCATTCTTAATCATGGCTTTTCAGAAAAAGATCGAGTTTTGCTGGTAAAACGGTTTTATCAGAACGGCAGCATTAGCATATCTGCACTGCGTGAATATCGCCGTTTAAAGGATAGCGAAAAGGACCCATGCCGAAGAATGGTTTGATGTAGATGGTTATGAAATTTAAAGACTCTAGAGACTTAGATGTGCTGCCAAGAAGAGGCTGAAAACGAGTTTCAAATGAAACTATTGAAAAGACGCTACTACTGTAGAAGTCGCCATAGCTGTGCTTGAAAACGCCTCCACTTCCAGGTTTTTTCAGCAAGTGCTCGATCGGCATCACTTGAGTTGGCGATTTCGTGGTCAGCAGTACGAAAATTCTGCGATCCATTTCAAATGATATCATTATGAGATCCACGTGGTGCAAATGCTACAACGTCAAGACTACCAAATACGCTATGAATCTCATTGCCAATTTTTTGGCGAAAATGGAAGTTGATGACGCATAGCCTTGTCAGATGAGGCGCCCTTTTCTTTAAATGGAGCTGTGAATAATCAAAATTGTCACATATGGGGTGCTTCACATCTTAATGCCCTGCACTAATCACCACTGCATTCTGATTACGTGACTGCGTGGAGTAAATTCACTGCTGATTTTATCCTCTGGCCGTTTTCTTTCAAACTCCCGAGAAGGTTTTAGAACCCTGAGGAGTGCCTCAAGGTCTTAAAACCTGTTCTGTCATGAAGGCACGTTACAGTGTTCTCCTTCGACAACAGGTCATTCCTGCTTTACTGGAACGTCAATGTTGGTAGGCCATTATCTTCAAGCAAGTCAAAGAACTGCTTCGTCCTAACATTGGCGAGAATAGTGTAATACCCACAGCTTTTCCGATACCTGGCCTCCAGGTTCACCTGACTTAAATCACTGGGATTTCTTATTGTGTAGATTCCTAAAATATCGTGTTTATGGGGAGGAATTAGGACTTCACCTGAATTGAAATTCATCATTACACGTCATGTTGCTTAAGACCCTGGTGAGTTTCTTCACTCTACCATTGAACACGTTATAATGAGCTTTCAACATTTGATTGATATCAATGGAACACACGTTGAGCATATGCTGGAATAAATTATAGATAAACAGATATATTTATGAAAATTCTTTCAGTAGATGAAATAATAAAAGAATAATCACTAAAATAATTTACTGGATACAATCGCAGTTATTTATATTATGGTAAATAACTAACAATATAAATGAAAATTGTTCATTAAATATCTTCATTAGTAATTATTAAAATTCAATTCAATAACAAATTTAGTTCGCCCAAGGATAATCGCGTATTTCAAATAGAGTTAAAGAAAATAATAATTAGTTACACTTAGAAGAGGTTTAATAAAATTATGATTATTTCAGTAATACATGTTACATTTAAAAGATATTTAATAAAATTATGATTAATTTAGTTTCTTAACGACATTTAAATAATATTAATTTTACTCTTGATAATTTAAAGTTATATTATAAATTCAACTTAAAGTTATATTTTGTGGAAGTAAAATTTACAATCTCTACATTTTTATTTTAAAAATAAAAGCATAAAAATTACAAATTAAAATATTTGTACTACAGATACATACAGAGATATATATAGACACATATATATATATTAAATTTTTGTGTAATATTCATTTTTGAATTTAATTTTAATTTTGGTCATTTAATTATAACTCTTTAACTTTCAAAATAAATTTTATATAGTATTCATCAGAGCAGAGCATTCAAAAGAGAAATAAAATTCAAGGATCATATACGATCAGAAGAAGTAAAAACTTCACTTTAAGGCAATACAAATTAGTATTTCTGTAATTCATTGAAAAAATAATTTCAAATTACAAAGTAATTTCTCTTCGCACATAAAAAGTGATTCTTCAATAATTTATTAAAATGGAGCATATTAGAAGTCAAAAATAGATTTTTTAAAAAAAAAAAAAAAGGTGATTTCTATAAAGATAAAAATATTTTGAAAGTAACAATTGAGTAACGACTTACTTTTTTCCTTTAATTCCCTTTGAATTCTTCAAAGGAAATGGAAACGGAGAATGAGAAATGATTTATGTTTTTATCACATTCTTTAACGTGTGAAAAACAGCAAAAAAAAATTTGCTAAAAGCGATATTAACGCTTTAAAAGTATTGAAAAAGTTTTATATTAATATTCATGAGCGTACCTGTTTGGATGACTCGAAAATCAATTACAACCAAATCGAATTTCCGCACCTGATAGAATTAAACAAATGTAAAAAGTAATAGAAAATAATACTACATGGGGAATAGAGAATCGATTCTAGTCATTTAGAACATATAAGGCTCCGGAACCGCTTTAACGACACACTTTAACTTTTTATTTTATTTTCAAAAACAAGTCCCACACCCCGTCCACCCCTCGGCCTTTAGAATCCTACCAAATTAGAACAGTTAAGATTTGAAAAGGAACAACTTGCCACAGCTTTTTCCGCTACAAAACGGGAGAAACTTGGGGGAAGAAGAAGGAAAAAGCCATTTGCCGGCAGTACGATTATTTCAGTAGAAAACATTTCCAGCTACCAATGGAGCACGAAGACAGAATCAAACTGATGAAGTCTTTGATACGAGATAAAAGGAGTAAGAAAGAAATAAGAACTTCCAGTGAGAGGAAGAATATAATCTCAAACTCAAGAATTTGAAACTTTCTGACAGAAGACAAAGTTTTCCCTTCACCGTGAGATTGTTAAATCTTTTGTTTTTGGAGAGAAGAATCTGTTTCAATTCCAAGCTGAATCTTTCTCATTTTTACACTCTTGTAAGAGAGTTCACCTCGAGAGATTGAGTATTTTGGGACGCTGTTTTATTTTGATATCGAACACAATTTCACTGATATTCGAAAAGGAACACGCAAACTTCCATTTTTGTCCTTTCCAATGAATCTTCCAAAGCGCACTAATGAAGTCGTGACATTTGATTATGAATAGAATTTAGACTTTTCAAATTATTTCCGTGTCCGCAAAGAGTTCTTGAGAGGAAGCATTATTTTAGTTATTACTCACTGCAACACGGGAAAGAATTTTAATTATTCTGAGTATATGAAAAGATAATATTTTCAAACGATAATGAAGTGTATTTAATTATCTCTTTCAAAAAGATATTAATGATTTTAAAATTTTGCTTAATATTTCTAGTGTATTTTATAAATTCTATCTATTATGAAATGTTCAATAAATAATATACTTGTCTAGTATTTAATATATTGTGTGTTTTATACATTGTAAAATTTATAATTGTGTTTAATATATTGTGTATTGTCTAATTAACTAAAATTATATCTATAGTGAACTTTACCTTTTCAAAATTATTTTTATAATAATTTCTCTGTAGCAAAAATCTTCTTGATAAAGTATTTCTTAACATAGATTAAACCACTGAAAAATTCGAGAAGAATATCATTGATATTTTCAAATTTTATTACAAATTTGTAATGCTAAACAGTGTATTTTATTAATTTTTCTGGTTCCATATTACATGATATCACTGTCTTATTCTATGTTAATTTTATATTTCATGTTATATAAATTATTTTAAAATATTAATTGTTTGCAACTATGAAAAGACTATTTACTGTATTATAAAATTGTAAACGTAATACATTATAATATATCTTCATAAATTTAATGCTAATAGTAGTAAACTGAATAGTTATGTAAAAATATTTTTTTATATTTACATTTACTGTATATTTTTTGTGTTGTAAATGATTTGCGACTGATTATTCTTTTTTAAATAAAAATGTATGTTTGTTACTTAATTTATTGAATGAAGAAAATTGTAAATTATGTTTATTGCATTGGTATTACGTATAAAAACTCTTCTGGTAAAAGTTTTATTTGGGATTTTATAGTTTTCAAAACTGGTTCTGTTTCTCCCTAATAGAAATAAGTTAAAATTGAAAATCAATGATATAAAGAAAAAAATGAATTAAAAGTATCCCATTTGTAATACAGTATTAACTGTATTCACATGTTTCAAAATGGAAAAATATTTTGATGGTAGTATACTGATTCAATTTTACTCTTTTTATTATTTCAGAATATAATAAGCGGATATGATGTAGTCCAAGTATAATGTAATTTCTTCATGTCTTTTGAAGAATGCTATATTTATTAACAAGAAATGCAGACAAACAAATTACTTTTACAATACTTTATTTTTTAAACCATTTTTATATTTTAAAATAATTTTTTTTATTTTAAGACTGTTTTAATTTGTTAACATTCGTAAATTGAAATACTCCCGGTATTTTCTATTTTAATTCTGTAATGATTGTCTTAGACCTTCTTTATTAAATAAATTTAAATTAGAATATGTCAAAATTATTACAAAATTGCTTTGTTGATCATATTAAATCAATGCTTACCCCAATTCAATAACATGACTGTTAAAAAAATTGTAACCCGTACACATAAAAACTTAATTGGTTCTTCAATTGCTTTGCCCTGTTTAATGTGCTCTCCAAAGATTAGTTGATGAACAGAAACCGAAAGAAACCCTCAAGTCTTCAAGGATAAGGGTTTCTGAGCCAGAAATAAAATTTCCCTGCCCACCAAATAAGAAACTTCCTGGAGTAGAGAAAGTCTGAGGAGAGGAAAAATTACCTCCATGAGATGTCCAGGTGTTATCCTGAACAAGACTTGCATTTCAATTTCCCCACTCAATTCTTAACTGGTGGGTCATCTAAAATGTGAAGAATTTGATTTCGGAAGTTCTTTTTAACAGTCAGATCGAATTCCAGAAAGCCACTCACAAAAGGAAGGCGAACAATGAATAGAGGGATCGACATTTCTCGAACAAATTCAATTTGCTCATTCCATGTTAAATTTGCTTTCGCACTTATTTGAGCCTACATGAGAATGCAGCTGCTCCTACTTAAATGTTTATGGATGCAAATTTGAATGCATTTTATTTCTAAACGCTCCTAAAACCAAAATTGTCTATTAAGCATTTCATTGCTTATTTGATACGTACACAATACAGAATTACGGTTTTTTTTTTTTTTTTGGATGTATGCAAACTATAAAAACACTTTATCCTGAGAAAGTATTTTAATATATTCCTTAAAAATGGAAAAAATTATAAAGTAAAGCTTTGTATTCCAGAAACAAAGTTTTAAATGAAATTTACTGACTTTTAATATTATTAATTGTTTTTTAAACATATTTATCACTAAACTTTTCGAAATTAAAAGTCATTTTATTTGAATTTTTTATATTGTTTATTAAAGAAAAAATTATGTATGTTTATAATAAAAAAATATAAAGATAACTTTGTTTTTTACTTCACTTTTCAGTTCTCCTACGACTACGATAGCAACACAATTTAAATGGTAAGGCCAATTGACTTATTTTATCAATTCAAACCGTAAGTTAGTATCAATTGTTTATTAATTCGAACCATAGGTCACCATTTTTCAATTATTTTATTAATTTATACCGTAAATTATTTATCAATTATTTTATTAATTCAAACCGTAAATCATTTGTCAATTAGTTTATTAATTCAAACCATAAATCATTTATCAATTAGTTTATGAATTCAAATCATTAGTTATCTTTTATCAATTTAAACCATAAGTTATCATTTATCAATTCAAAACATAAGTTGTCATTTTTCAATTACTCTTTAAACCATAAGTTATCATTTATCAATTCAAACCATAAGTTATCATTTATCAATTCAAACCATAAGTTATCAATCATTTAAGTAATCATTTATTATTTTATCAATTCAAACTTAGTTATCAACTATCAATTATTTTATCAATTTAAACCATAAGTTATCATTTATCATTCAAACCATATGTTTTAATTTATCAATTATTTTATAAATTAAAGCCATATGTTAACATTTATCAATTTAAACTGTAAGATATCCTCTATCAATTATTTTATCAATTCAAACCAGAAGTTATAATTTATCAATTATTTTATAAATTCAAACAATAAATTAATAATTTATGCATAAAAGTGTAGGGTTATGACCGCTATATCTCCGATTGAAAAATAATAGGAACTTGTCTTTAAATATTTGGAAACTCCTAAATTGAGACACTTCAAATCTCCAACTATAAAATTGAAAATTAGTACTCAATTTTTAATACCAATTATGGAATGGAAATAGTTTCCAGAATAAATCGTCAGTCACCCCAAAATTCATCAGAGATTTAATGTTAGTCTCACCCCCACCCCCACCCTCCGATGGCACTTAAATTAAAGTCAGGTTCCTTAATACTTAAAAAATTAATTAAGAACATTCTAATAGTATATAATTAATTTAGTTTATAAGAACATTAAAAACTTTTTTAACTGTGAAAACATTTTTTGATGTACTTTAGTAGAGATACAGTAAAAAACCAGAATACAGCCTGAAATGATATAAAACTTCGATGTATCATACAAAACTGTTATACAGTTATTCCCTTATTTATTTCGGCAACTAATGTAATAATTCACTTAAATCACTACTACATTTTGAAAAATATTAATCAAGTTTTTGATTTTGCATTTTTAAATATTTTTGCATAACTACAGATTATTTTGAAATAAACGATCTCAGCAAATAATTAATATATTTTTTGTTATAATAAAATTTTTAAATGAATTAAAACTTTTTTTCAAACAATAAAATCAAAATACGTTTTTAATTTAAATTTAATAAAGAAATAACAATAAATGTAAATAATAAAATTTCTTAATTGCTTACAAACATGTATTTAACTATATTTGAAAACAATTATTTAATATTCTTAATAATATTTTGATGGTTATCGTCCTTTCTAAACAGTTTAAATGAATTGTTTGCATTGTAGTGTTTAAATCCACACAATTGTAATCTTAGTTTACAGAAATTAATATAAGAAAACAAAATGAAAAAAAAAAATCTCGTATATTATGTCATCACAATTTATGTTATAATTTTAAATTTCATTTTGCTGCTACAAGAAAAACAGACATTCAATCCTAATTTGTTGATAAATTTTAAAAATAACTTTCAATAACATTTGGCTTCTCACTGTAATTAAGTTTGAAACGCCTTCTCTTTAATTATACTGCCTTTTCATAACAAATAAGATTTTTTGATGAGTTTCTGTTAAAGAACGAAAATATTGACTCCAATTTTGTCTTCCCATAACTGCTCGGAGAAGAAGTATGAATAAAAAAATGTATGCATTACATTTGTACCAATAGAAATAATTTAAAATTTATATATTTTCTAATGAAAGAAACAAGAATAGCTATTTGTAGTTCAAGAATTAGAATGGTTTCATTTGAAAGTTATGATAGTAGTGAAGAATCTCTAAGAATAATTTATTCATTCTTCTGGAATTCTAAATTTAATTGTATTATACTTTTTAAAAAGAAAAGCTACTTACGGAAAATATTACCTAAATATAGTAAACTTTTAAGACTAACTATTCATGCCTAATTATACAAATTTTCCACCTGGTTAGACATAGTTTTTTTAATTTCAGAGTGAAATTTAATTGTTTATGATAACAATTTTATTATGACAAAACTTCCATGGTCTTATTAAGATATAGATGTATACATACATTTAGATATAGTATATAAATATTTCAGACTTAACTTTATTTATATATACCTAAAGCTTTGTTAAGTAAAATATTACAAGTACCACTGAAATATTGTAAAGGTTATAAACTAACAATTTCATTTTCATATCTCAAGCAACATAATTATTTTTATCACTAATATTAGTCATATATTTGTATTATATCATCTATTATATTTATAATATACTAAATTAAACTTCATTACAGTGATATAAATAATATACATCTCAGAAATATCCATTTACTAAGAGTCTATGAAGATTTCTGGAGTTATTTTCTTTTCCAAGAATCTCTTACTATGTATTCTTAATACTCTAACTAAAAGGATATGCAAATTATAATGTCATAAGAAATGCAAGAGAAAAAATGTCATACAGAAAAAATGTTGCAGACCCTTTCGATCATTGATGAATGCCCTTTCGTAAAGTTGGAAATGTAAATATAATCGAGATACCATAGACAAGTTTATCGTGAATAATGCTACAATGCTGCAGAGATTTGCAAAGATTTTGAGTGTTGCAAGAATTACTGCAAATACAATGTATAAACAATAGTGTCAGTTTGGAATAAACTATAAATACGGATGCAATGACGGCAAAAGGCAATTGTCTCCTCAAGACATCATAATTCTTCAAAGTGGAAAAACTTGCACACGTAAGCTAATATGCTACCAGTACAGTCTTTAATTAAACACACCCTTCACTAAGAACAGCACAAATTTTATTTATTTATCAGAACGCTCAGTGATATCCTCCACAAACAGCACAATCAAAGATAAAAAGAGTTTAATAGTCTGAAAGCACATTAACACTGGGCTGTGAATAACTGGCTACGTCAGAAGAATTATTTTTATAATTGTATTCCAATTACGTGCGTTAGAAGACTAACAGGATACCCGGAGCAGCTTATTCACTGGACTGTGTTCAAAAATTAATCAGTATATTTTGGTCCAGGGTGCAAGTCAACACTCGGGTGAAGAGTTTTGGGTTATATATATATCTTGGATGCGTTTCTTCATTGCGCTTACCTGCGAAGATATCTATTACAGCATGCATTACTTCAGACCTTATGGTGTGTCGATTGTCTAACATGAATGCATTACTGTTCATGACTGGTTTTTAGAACAGCTACAAATTATACAAGATTCATGCCCTACATCTCCCTCAAATGCTTCACAGTTACCAGTTTACTGATATCATCAATAAATAATATAATGTAATGCCGCTTTTGGTAAGTTTATACACAAAAAAAAAAAATTCACATTAATTTATAAAAAGATGTATGTGTGAGATAATGTTTAGTGATTATTGTATAGTTTTTATTTATTCTGTTGTGGAACTTAAATTTTGAGATTAAATTAATTATATAATTTGAAATTTAATATTGCAATTCAATTTGAATTATTTTGTTAAACTAAGTATCATTGACAGTGTGATCTGATTATGCAAATTTTTTCACTAAATACATTTCATAAAAACATTCATTACAAATTACATTTCATTGATATTTATATAAAATATATTTCGATGCGTGAAACTAAAATTTTTTGGTATTCATTTTCATTTATAAGTTCAACAATTCATTTAGAAGTGTTACTGAGTAGAAAAATATAATTCAAAATTAGTTAACTTCATGCGTTTATGATTCATGCATCCCAATTTAAAATAAATAAACAATTAATATGATTTAATTGATATGTTTTAAAAAGTTTAATGAAATGCATTGAACAATTGTTAAAAAAATTACAAGGTCCTGGAATTAATAGTCACATTTTGAAATGATTCCATCAATACTTAGCAAATATTTTATAAATGTCCCTTTTGCTAAATTATTTTAGAGAAAAAACTCTTCAGAAATTCTAATAAAAATTAAAATATTTTATAAATTTTCAGTTAATGTTTGATATTACTTTATTTGCCCATTTAAATAGGCAAAACATTGTTGAATTTTATATTTTTAAAAATAATTCATCTTCCTTTTAAGAAGTAGAAAATAAATAAGACAGAAAATGATATTGTTTCAGTAATTTTACTTTTATAATAATTAAATTACAATGTACATATTAAACAATTTTTTAATTACATTAGAAATCTCTTGCAACTCAAAGAAAATGCAGTAGATGTAAATATGACAAATTATTTGTTTACATAACTATTCAGTTTATTACTATTTGCAGTAGATTTATGTATGTATATTAATACATCATAATATAAGTTTACTAGTTTATTAGATATATAGTCCTTTCATAGTTTCAAACAATCAATATTTTAAAAGAACTTAAATAATACGAAATGTAACATTAACACATAATAACACAGTTATACCATTTACTATATAACCGATAAGATTAATAAAATGTATTATTATTTAGCATTAAAAGTATATAATAAAATAGAAAAAGTCAATGATATACTTGTAGAAACTTTTTCAATGGTTCAATCTATGAAAAGAAATACTTTATAAAGAAGATATTAATGTGCGCTTTCATTCATTAAAGCTATTAAGAAAGTATTATAAAAATTATTTTTAAAAGGTAAAGTTTATTATAGATATTTTAATTAATTAGACAATACATTACTGAATTTTAAATCATCACACAAAATATTAAATACTAGACAAGTATATTGTATTTCGAATATTTCATAATAGAGAGAATTAATAAAAGACACTAAAAATACTAAGAAATATTTGAAAGCCATTCATATCTATTTGGAAAAGGATTATTAAATACATTTAACTATCCTTTGACAAAATAATCATTTTAATATGCTCTGAATAATTAAAATAGTTATAAAAAAATTATTATTTTCGTACAGCAGTGAATAATTACTAAAATAATGCTTCATCTCAAGAGCCCTTTGGAAGCACGGAATTAATTTGAAGTCTAGATTGTATTCATAATCAATTGTCACAACTTCATTAGTCCGCTTTGGAAGATTCATTGAAAGGACAAAAATAGAAGTTTGCGTGTAGCATGTTGTTCCTTTTCGAATATCAGCGAAATCGTGTTCGATATCAAAATAAAGCAGCGTCCCAAAATACTCAATCTCTCGTGGAGAACTCTCACAAGAGTGTAAAATTAGAAAGATTCAGCGAATTGGAAACAAATTCGTCTCTCCAAAACAAAAGATTTAACATGCCACGGTGAAGGAAAACCTTTGTCCTCTGTCAGAAAGTTTCAAATTCTTGAGTTTGAGATTATATTCCCTCTCTACCTCTCTCACTGAAGTTCTTATTTCTTTCTTACTCCTTTATCTCTTACCAAAGACTTCATCAGTTTGATTCTGACTTCGAGCTCCATTGGTAGCTGGAAATGTTTTCTGTTGAAATAATCGTCGCGCCGGCAAATGGCTTTTTCCTACTTGTTCCCCCAAGCTTCTCCCGTTTTGTAGCGTGAAAAGCTGTGGCAAATTGTTCCTTTTTCAAATCGTAACTGTTCTAATTTGGTGGGATTCTAAAGTCCGAGGTGTGAATTGGGTGTGGGACTTGTTTTTGAAAAGAAAATAAATTGTTAAAACTGGTCGTTAAAGCGGTTCGGAGCCTTATATGTGCTAAATGACTAGAATCGATTCTCTATTTCCGCTGTAATATTTTTTTTCTATTACTTTTTACATTTGTTTAATTCTATCAGGTGCGAAATTCGATTTAGTTGGAATTGATTTTCGAGTCATCCAAATAGAACGCTCATGAATACTAATATAAAACTTTTCAATACATTTAAGACGCTATTATCGCTTTTAGCATATTTGTATTGGTTTTTTTTTTTCACACTTTAAAGAATGTGATAAAAACACAAATCATTTTCATCCTCTTCTTTCATTCCCTTTGAAGAATTGAAAGAGATTACTTTGTATTTTGAAATTAAATAATTTCTTTTTTTTAATTTGCCCTATCAATGGTTAAAATATATTGAATAAGTATTATAAAAAAATTTAGAAGAAACACAGTTCATTATATATATATATATAATTTATCATTTAATTAGACAATGAATTACCGAATTTTAAGTCATAGTACAAAGTATTAAATATTATACAAATATTTTAAAATTTGAATATTTCATAATAGAGAGGATTTATAAGACACATCAGAGTTAATAAAGCTCTGTTGTCTTTATTTCGGCAAAAGTTTCACTATTTACTTTACTTCTACTATTTTTACTAATTTTACTATTTATTATATCAGAATATAATAATCGGCTTTGATGTAGTCCTAGTATAATATAATTTCTTCGTGTCTTTTGAAGAGTGCTATATTTAATAAAGAAAAAGACAAGCATAAAATTATGCAGATATACGACAGTCCAAATATATGTCTAGACGGTGTAAAGTTGAATAAACTTTACGTCTTCAAAATGTTTGAAGTTGCTGAATTTAGTAAACGACATTAACATATAAAAATTTTGAAACGCAGATTTCTCGATTAGTGATAATTTAAGCTAAGTAAGAGGCAATAATAATTAATTTTGAATAAATTATTCTATACATTATATTTGTCACGTAATATTAAATAATGAGTTACTGAAATATTCCATTTAACACTATAATAATATTATGTAACGTTTATTTAATAGTATAGTAATTTTATATAAAGCCTACTTAATAATATAGTGATCTTATATAAAAGCCCATTTAACAATATAATAAACTGATATATTATATTAAAACATTACTTTCGATTAGGTATATAGTATTAACCACGTATGAAATACTTTATTCTTTAACGATTTTTAAGTTTTAAAATAAATTTTGTTTATTTTAAGACTGTTTTGATTTGTTAACATACGTAAATGGAAGTACCCCGGTTCCTTCAATTCTAATTCTGTAATGATTGTCCTACATTAAATTAATTGCTCTTTTAAATAAATTTAAGTTAGACTGGGTTAGGAATTATTTCAAAATTGCTTTGTTTAAATTGTCTATCATATTAATACAATGATTATCCCAATTTAATTACATGATTGTTAAGAACAATGCAATTTGTACATAAAACTTATTATTTGTCTTAACATAAACACATAAACTTATTATTTGATATGCTCTCCAAAGATTAGCTGATGAATAGAAACGGAAAGAAACCCTCAAGTCTACAAGGAGAAAGGTTTCTGAGCCAGAAATAAAATTTTCTTGCCCACAAAATAAGAAACTTCCTGAAGTAGAGAAAGTCTGAGGAGAGGAGAAATTACCTCCATGAGATGTCCAGGCGTTATCCTGAACAAGACTTGCATTTCAATTTCCCACTCAATTCTTAACTGTAGCGACATCTAAAATGCGTTAGGAAAGAATTTGATTTCGGAAGTTCTTTTTTAATAGTCAGATCGAATTCCAGAAAGCCACGTTCACAAAAAGGAAGGCGAACAATGAATAGGGGGATCGACATTTCTCGAACAAATTCAATTTGCTCATTCCATGTTAAATTTGCTTTCGAACTTATTTGAGCCCACATCAGAGAGAAAGCAGCTGATCCTACTTAGATGTTCATGGATGCAAATTTAAATTCATTTCCTTCTAAACGCTCCTAAAACCAGAAGTGTCTATTACGCATTTCATTGCTTACTTGATATATACACAAAACAGAATTCCGTATTTTTTTTTTTTGGAAATACACAAACTATAAAAACTCTTTGTCCTGAGGAAGGATTTTAATATATTTACTTAAGGAAAAACTATAAATAAAAGCTTTTGTATTTCAGAAACAAAGTTGGTTTTAAATTAAATTTGCTTGAAATTTACTGTTATTAATTGATATTTCTTAAACAAATTTATCACTTAACGTTTTTGAAGTTAAGAGGCCTTCTATGTGTATTTTTGTATTGTTCCTTAAAGAAAAATTATATACTTTTTATAATAAAATAATTCCAAAGAGTACTTTTTCTTTTTCACTTTTGAGCTCTCTTTTACGACCCCTCGCAACACAATTTAAACGGTAGGCCAATTGAATATTATTTATCAATTAAAACCGTTATTTATCATTATCAATTATTTCATTAATTCAAACCATAAGTTATCATTTATAAATTATTTTATCAATGAAAACCGTTAGTTAACCATTTATCAATTATTTTATTAATTTAAACACATTAACATTTATCAATTTAAACACATTAACATTTATAATTTTTTTTTTATTAATTCAAACCATAAGTTAACCATTTATGAATGAAAAGTGCATGTGTATATCGTCTATTTTCCAGTTTAAATAATAATTCAGATATAAATTTTCTCCTTTAACGGTTTAGAAATTCCAAAATTGAGACACTTCCAAACTCTAACTATAAATTTAAAATTTATTCACTTTTAATACCAATTATGGAATGAAAATAATTTCGTGAAAAATTCATCAGTTATTGTAAAATCCATCATAGCTTCAGCATTCACTTGAAACGGCACTTAAATCAAATGAAAGGCCCAAACTTCTTAATATTGAAATATTAATTAAGATCATTTTAAGTGCGTGCAATTAATTAAATTCATATGAACATTAATGACTATTTTTAACCGTAGAGACATTTTTTATTGTATTTTAATGAAGATCGAGAAGATAAGCAGAACACAGCCTGAAATTATATAAAACTTTGATTTATAACCCAACACTGTGATATAGTTATTCCTTATCTATTTTGATAACTAATGCAATAGCTCACTTAAACCACTACTTCATTTTGAAAAATATTAAGCATATTTTGAATCTGCATATTTAAAAACATTTGTATACGTACAAATTATTTTGAAATAAACGTTGTCATCAGGTGATTAATATAATTCCATCATAATTGAAATTTTTAAATTATTAAAAGACTTTTTCAAACAATACAATCAAAATTACATTTTTACTATAAATTTAATAAAAAATTGCAATAAATGAAAGTAATAATTTTTTTTTGCTTAAAAGACATGTAAATAACAATATTTGAAATTAGTTATTTAATCTACCTAACAAAAATTTTGAGGGTTATCTTATTTTTGATCGTAATGAATAGTTTGCAAGTAATGTTTAAATCCACACTATTTTAATCTTAGTTTACATAAATTAGTATAAAAAAAAAAAAAAAAAATCATATTATATCATCACAATTTATATTACAATTTCATATTTCACTTTGATGCCACAAGAAAACAGATATTCAATCACAATTTGGTGAAAATTTCAAAATATAATGATAATTAAAATTAAACGAAACAATAATAATAATACTTTCAATAGGTTTGGAATTCCTGCTCTAATTAAGTTTGAAACGCCTTCTCTTTAATTATAGCATCTTTTTTGTCACAAATGAGATTTTTTTGTTTCTGTTAGAGAGTGAAAATATTGTCAAAAATTTTTGGCTTCTCAAAACTTCCCAAAGAGAAAATATGCATTAAAAGACTTTTTATACATTTGATTACATCAGTTCGAATAATTTAAAATGCATATATTTTCTAATGAAAGAGACAAGAACAGTTATTTGCATCACAAGAATTTGAATAGTTTAATTTGAAATGTATGATAATAACCAGAAAAGAATTTCTAAAAATAATTTATTCATTCTTCTGAGCTCTAATCTAAATTCTTTATATATTACTGCAAAAAAAAAATAAAGTTACTCAAAGAAAAATATTACATAAGAGTAGTAAACTTTTTATGGCTTGTATACTAACTTTCAAGCCTAATTATACAAGCTTTCAGCCTGATTAATCATTTTTTTTTTTTATTTCAGAGTGAAATTTATTTTTTTATGATAAACATTTTATTAAGACTTCCATGATCCCGTGATATAGATTTATATCGATGTTTAGATATAGTATAAATATATTTCAGACTTAACTTATCTATATACAACACAAGCTTTGTTAAGTAAAATATAATAAGTCTGAAATATTGAAAAGATTATAAATTAACAATTTCGTTTTCATATGATATTTTGTTTTATGTGTTTATATTGTTCATATATGTAAGTTATATATTATGTTATATTTATAATACACATAATTAAACCATCATTACACTGACGTAAATAATATACATTCCAGAAATCGTCATTTACCTAGAGCCAATGCTGTAAGAGCCTTTTCCTATCATGTACTTTCAATACGAAATCGAAAATGACGTGGAAATTGTAATGTCATAAGAAATGCAAGAGGTACGTCATACATGTTGCGAAACCCTTCGATCGTTGTTGTATGTTCTTTCGTAAGTTGAAAATGGGCTGTAATCGCGACACCATAGTAAGGTTTATTTGTAAATACTGCTACAATGCTGCCGATATTGTAAGAATTTTGAGTGCAAATTACTTAAAAACAGTGCTTAAGCAATAGTGTTTGTCCGAATAAACATTAACCGTAGATGTATTGCAGTTCAAAAGATGAATTTCTCGTCAATGCATCTTGGACGTACATGAATATTTCTAATTTTTCAAAGCGGAAACATTTGTACACGCAGGCTAATACTCAACCAGGATAGTCTCTTATTGAATGCACCCTACACGAAGATCTGAATACATTTGTTTTATCAAACATTCTGTGACATTCTACGCGGGCATCACAACTTGAGCTAAAAAGAGTTTAATAGTCTGAAACATATCAACACCAGGCTGTGAATAAATGGCTATGAGCAATAAGGTCAAAATAGTAATTATTCTGATTGGATTCAAATTACTCAAGTTACAAGGCCAACAGGAAACCCGGAGAGGCATATTCTCTGGACTGTGTTCAGAAATATTCAGTATATTTGGGACCATGTAGTAAGTAGACACTTGGGTGTAGATTTAGGATTATATACCCATCTTGGATATGCTTTCTCATTGGAACTACCTTTAAGATGTATATCGTAACATGCAGTACTTCATATTTGTTCAGGACTGGTTTTAAAACATAAAATTGTTGCCATATATCAGAGTAAATTTATTCAACGTTAGCGTAATCGAGAATAATTGGGACACTTGAGAATCTGCTGCCAAAAGGAATTAACACATCAGCAATCAGTAAATAAATAGGCAACCAGATTAAAGGATGAGTTGGCAAAAGCCACTCCAGATGCTGTCTGGTATGAAGATTCGAGTCCTGATAACGGCAAATTGTGATAAAATTAAATATTTTATTCAATGAAACCTAATTACCCAATATTTTGTTCGTGTTGTATTTATTCTAAAATCCGAGATTTATCCGATTTATTCTATGTCCGAGATTTTCAGTGTTCTTGAATCTACGTCGAATCTAATTGTCTAGTCTGTGGCAGTCCTAAATTGTCACATGGCATGATTCACGAAACCACAAGGGTCTCACTTTGAAAACAGGAGAAACTCTGGCCTTTTCAGTCACTTTAGTCAGAAAAAAATTCTTCTCGTCGACTCTTCGCTGAATTCTCTCTCTTCTTCTTCAAAAAAATCCTTTGAGACAATCCCGTCAGCTTCCCCCACTTCTCGTTGGAGTAGACATTTCTCAGCTCATGGTCCTCTACCAATAACGATGGAACAAATGTTGTAGTTCATATTAAATCTGTAATTATTACGACCTGTGAAGGTCGCGTAGACACTCGCTGATCTTATGAGTCTCATTATAGATGATACCGAATATCTGCTATCAGATTTGAGTGTCAGATCGTTCTCATTAATACAGCACACTAATGGTGAAATTTAAATGATGGGTTGTTATGATATACTCGTCAAATTACATACATTACAAATTACAAATTACATACATCTCTCCTGCTAATGAAATGCCAAAACACCAAAACACTACAATGGAAAAAATGCTACAGTATATATACTTTTGGATAAATATTATAAAACACATAAGCAAGTAAGATAAATTTGAAATAGACAATATCAATTATAAAATTAGATTTAAATTTTTTTACTTTCTTTTAACAAATGTGCTACAAATGCTCCTAATACAGTCTTAATATAGTCTTTTCACAAAATAAAAATAGTCGGAAATGCATCTAAGAAAATAGTTTTAAAAGATGAAGTAATAGCTAAGTTACACTTTTGGCGTTAACTTAATATTATAGTTATTTTTTTGCGTCTTAGTAGACGGTAATAGACGGTCATTAGATTTTAATAAATCTAATGACCGTGTGTAACGTAATTAAGTTATTTCAGGATTAAGAAGCAAGTATAAGAAATTATCGTCATCAGTCTTTAAATTCCTATTATACATAGCAAAAAAAAGAAATATATATATATTAAAAAATTACAAAATTCTTTTCTTTTTTCTAATCTGTCTTTGTTTTACTTTGTCTGGATAGGCGACAGCTGTAATTGGCAGAAGAATTTAATGCTGCTAAGTGACACAATCATCTGTCAGAAACAACAGTCTCTTACTGATTTCATACTTGCTTAATCGAGGGCAAAGATCTTTTTTTTAACAAACAAGATCCATTCTATGTTCCATTTAACTGAATAAGTAAGAAATCCTTGTAATATGTGATTGATTCGTAAAAATATTTAGGTTATAAACATTTTTTGATCAAATATTTTACTATAATTGTTACTAATCTAGTATCAAAATATTACTGTGATTTTTAACAAATGCAAGAATTTTATTTAATTTTCTTGAGTATTATTTTAATATCTCTCGTTAACAAAGGTTTCAGGTTTGAGTACCGGTGGTGCCATGGATGTTTGTAGTGGTTCGAAATCCACTTTAAGCCATAGATCTCCGGTCTCATATGACAGTTGACAGTTGGGCATAGAGCTGACCCCACTACCCCGTAAAAAACCCTAATAATAAATGATTAAAATTAAAATAATAAATGATTAATTTAGAAAATAAAGTTTAAATTTAAGTAAGATAAAAATAAAATTAAGATAGAGATATATTTATTAGAATTATTTCTGGTGGATGTATCCATCAAAAAAATTAAAATAAATTATTGTCTCCAATCACAGTTTTTTTTATGGTAAATAAATAGCAATATAATAGAAAATAGTTCATTAAATAATCTAAGCAATTATTAAAATTTAATTCAATTACAAATTAAGTAATTTGTCTAAGGATAATCGTGTTATCAAATTAAGTAATAATTTGTTGCAATTAAAAGAGCTAATAAAATTAGGATTATTTCAGTAATATATGTTACATTTAAAAGATGTTCAATAAAATTATGACTATTTTAGTTACTTAACAAAATTTAAATAATATTAATTGTACTCTTTGCAGATTTGTAGTTAATATATATATTTTTTGGAAGTAAAATTTACAATCTCAATAGTTTTATTTTTAAAAATTAAGAATAAAAATTTCAAATCAAAATATTTTTATTACAGATACATACAGATATTTATATATACAGACATATATATATGTAATATATATATATATATATATGTATATATATATAAATTTTTGTATAATTTTCCTTTTGTATTTAATTACATTTTGTGACATTTTGTTATAACACTGTAAATTTAAAAACAATTGTTTATATAAAGTCAATATTGTAAAAAAGAAATAAAAGCAAAGGATCATAAACGATCAGAAGTAAAATATTTCACTTCGAGGTAAATGTAAAGTAGCATATCTGTAATTCATTTGAAAAAAAATCACATAATTTCAAATTACAAAGTAATTTCTCTTCGTACATAAAAGTGATCCTTCAATAACTTAATACAATGCAGCTTATCAGAAGCCAAATATAGATTTTTTAAAAATAGGGAATTATATAATGATAAAAATATTTTGAAAGTAACAATTGGAGAAACGAATTACTTTTTTCCTTTAATTCCCTTTGAATTCTTTTTAAAGAAAATGAAAGCAAACATTGAGAAATGACTTGCGTTTTTATCAAATTCTTTAATGTGTGAAAAAAAGAAAAATATGCTAAAAAAGGATAATAACGCCTTAAAGGTATTGAAAAGTTTTATATTAATATTCATGAGCATTCAATTTGTATGACTCGAAAATCAATTCCAACTAAATCGAATTTCGCACCTGATAGAATTAAACAAATGTAAAAAGTAATAGGAAAAAATACTACAGGGGGAATAGAAAATCGATTCTAGTCATTTTAGCACATATATGGCTCCGAACCGCTTTAACGACCAACTTTAACTTTTATTTTCTTTTCAAAATCAAGTCCCACACCCTCCAACCCTCGGCCTTTACAATCCTACGAAATTAGAACAGTTACGATTTGAAAAGGAACAACTTGCCACAGCATTTCCCGCTACAAACGGAGAAACTTGGGGGGAAGAAGGAAAAGCCATTTGCCGGCGGGACGATTATTTCAGCAGAAAACATTTCCAGCCGCCAATGGAGCACGAAGACAGAATCAAACTGATGAAGTCTTTGATACGAGATAAAAGTAAAGAAAGAAATAAGAATTTCCAGAGAGAGAGAGACAGAATATAATCTCTAACTCAAGAATTTGAAACTTTCTGACAGAAGACAAAGTTTTCCATCACCGTGAGCATGTTAAATCTTTTGTTTTGGAGAGAAGAATTTGTTTCCAATTCGCTGTATCTTTCTCATTTTACACTCTTTTTGAGAGTTCACCAAGAGAGATTGAGTATTTCGGGATGCTGTTTTATTTTGTTATCGAACACGATTTCGCTTATATTCGAAAAGGAACAGCATATTGCCCGCAAAGATTTAATTTTGTCCTTTCCAATGAATATTCCAAAAGCGGACTAATTAATTCTTTACAATTGATTATGAATACAATCTAGACTTTCAATTATTGTCGTGCTCAAAAGGGCTCTTTGAGAGGAAGCATTATTTTAGTAATTACTCCCTGCTACATGATATAATTATTTTTTATATCTATTTTAATTATTTAGAATACTAAATAATAAAAAGATAATTTTGTCAAATGATAGTTAAATTCATTAAATTATCTTTTCCTAAATGATATGAACGACTTTCAAATTTTGCCTAGTATTTCTAGTGTCTTTAATGAATTCTTTATATTATAAATGTTCAAAATACAATATACTGGTCCAGTATTTAATATATTGTGTGATGATTTAAATTCAGTAATTTATTGTCTATTTAATTAAAATTATATCTCTAGGGAACTCTACCTTTTCAAAATTATTTTTTAATACTTTCCCAGTAGTTTTTAATTATTCATAAAGCGGAAATTAAAATCTTCTTTATGAAGTATTTCCTAACATAGATTGAATCACTAAAAATTCGACTAGTATATCATTGAGGTTTTCAAATTTTATTACAGATTTTTAATGGAAAATTTGTATTTTATGTATGCATTTTATTAATTTTTTTTTGATTATATATTACATGATATTACTGTCTGATTATATGTTAATGTTTTATTTCAATTATTTCAATTGTTTTAAAATATTAATTGTTTACAACTATGAAAAGACTATTTACTATGTTAAAAAATTGTAAAATTAATACATTATAATATCTATAAATAAATCTAATGCAAATAGTAATGAACTGAATAGTTATGTAAACAAGTAATTTGTCATATTTACATTTACTGTTTTTTTTTTTCTGTAGTAAATTATTTCTAATCTATTTAAAACATAGTTATTATGTATATTGTAATTCATTTATTACAAAAGTTAATTAAAAAGGCATATTTGTTACTTAGTTTATTAAATGTTGAGAATTGCATGTTCTTTTTATTGCATTGGCATTACAAAAGTATTCTGGTAAAAGTTTTATTTGGGATTTTACTGTTTTCAAAATTGGTTCTGTTTTTCCCTAATAGAAGTAAGTAAAATTGGAATATCAATTGTATAAAGAAATCATGAATTCACGTAACGCATTTCTAATGCAGTATTTACTTTATTCACAGGTTTCAAAATGGAAAATTATTTTGATGGTAATTTACAGATTCAATTTTACTATTTATTATTTCAGAATATAATAAGCGGCTGTGATGTAGTCCTAGAATAATGTAATTTATTCGTATCTTTTGAAGAATACTATATTTAATAAAGAGAAATGCGAACATAAAAATTAGATGCAGATATACGACAGTTCAAATTATGTCTAAACGGTGTAAGTTGAATAACTTTAAGTCTTCAAAATGTTTGAAGTTGCTGAATTTAGTAAAAGATATTAAGATATAAAATATTGAAATGCAGATTTATCGGTTAGTGACAATTTAAGCCAAGTAAGAGTTAATAACAATTGATTTTGAATAAATTATTCTATGCATTATATTTGGCATGTAGTATTAAATAATGAATTACTGAAACATTGCTATTTAACGGCATAGTAATTTTATATAACGTTTATTGAAAGTATAGTAAATTTATATAACGCTTATTTAATAATATAGTAATTTTATATAGCACCTATTGAACAATACAGTAATTTTATATATAATATTATTATATTAAAACATTATTGCGATTAACTATATAATATTAACTATGTATAAAATGAATTAATTTTTAATGATTTTTATCCCTTGAAATAATTGGGAAATATTTTAAGGTGAATGTTTATGGCAAAAGAAATATTTTAATGGAAGCTATATTTTAAGACTGTTTATTTTGAATCACTTTAAAATAAACTCCTTGTTTACTTAAGATTGTTTTAATTTTTTAAGATTAAATTGAAGCATTCCTGTTACCTTTAATTCTTCAAGTTCTAAAATGTTTTTCCTAAATAAATTTATTTATCTTATAAATAAATTTAAATTAGAATAGGTTAAGAATTAATTTAAAATTGCTTTGATCAAATTGTTGATCATATTAAACAATGCGTATCCCAATTTAATTACATGATTGTAAAAAAAGAAAAAAAATAACCTGTGCACATAAAATGTAATTGGTTCTTTAATTGCTTTGCCCCGTTTGATGTGCTCTCCAAAGATTAGTTGATGAACAGAAACCAAAAGAAACCCTCAAGTCTTCAAGGACAAAGGTTTCTGAGCCAGAAATAAAATTGTCTTGCCCACAAAATAAGAAACTTCCTGAAGTAGAGAAAGTCTGAGGAGTGGAAAAATTACCTTCATGAGATGTCCCGGCGTTATCCTGAACAAGACTTGCATTTCAATTTCCCACTCAATTCTTAACTGTAGCGACATCTCAAATGCGTTAGGAAAAGAATTTGATTTCGGAAGTTCTTTTTAACAGTCAGATCGAATTCCAGAAAGCCACGTTCTCAAAAGGAAGGCGAACAATGAAGAGAGGCATCGACATTTCTCGAACAAATTCAATTTGCTCATTCCATGTTAAATTTGCTTTCGAACTTATTTGAGTCTACATGAGAAAGCAGCTGCTCCTGTTTAAATGTTTATGGATGCAAATCGAATTCATTTCTTTCTAAACGCTCCTAAAACCAGAAGTGTCTATTACGCATTTCATTGCTTATTTGATATGTACACAAAACACAATTACGAATTTTCGTTTTGGAAATAGGCAAACTAAAAAAAAAAGGTTTTTCCTGAGAAAGGATTTTAATATATTTACTTAAAAGGGAAAAACTATCAATAAAACGCTTTTGTACTTCAGAAAAATGTTGCTTTTTAAATGAAATTTGCTTTCCTTTTAATATTATTAATTGATATTTCTTAAAAGTTTTTATCACTTAACGTTTTTGAAGTTAAGAAGCCTTCTATGTGTATTTTTATATTGTACATTAAATACAAAAATTATGTATATTTATAATAAAACATTCTAACAAAAACATTGTTTTCTACTTCACTGTTGATCTCTTCTACGACTACGATCGCAACAACATTTAATTGGTAAGGCCAATTGACTTTAAATTAAAACCATAAATTATCATTTATCAATTGCTTTATTAATTCAAACAATAAATTATCAGTTATTTTACAATAAGTTATCATTTATCAGTTATTTTACAATAAGTTATCATTTATCAGTTATTTTACAATAAGTTATCATTTATCAATTATTTGATCAATTCAAACCATAAGTTATTATTTATCAATTATTTGATCAATTCAAACCATAAGTTATCGTTTACCAATTATTTTATCAGTACATACCATAATTTAACCATTTATGTATAAAAAGTGCTTGGTTATGTCTTCTATTTCTCCATTTAAATAATAATTAGGACTTAAATGTTTGTCTTTAACTGTTTGAAAACTCTAAAATGACACAATGACTCTTATAATGACATATTTTTAATACCAGTCATGGAATGAAATTAGTTTTTAGAATAAATCATCAGCCACTGCCAAAATTCATAAGAGCTTTAGTATTAGAGTCACTTGAGATGACACTTTTTATCGTTGTTTACAGAAATTAGCATAAGAAAGCAAAACAGCTTGTAGATTATATCATCCCAATTTATGTATATTAAATTTAAATTTCACTTTAATGCCACAAGAAAACAGATATTCAATCACAATTTGTTCATAAATTTCAAAATAACTTTCAGTAAAATTGGACTTTCCGCTCTAATTAAGTTTGAAATGCCTTCTCTTTAATCATAGTGTCTTTTCGTAGAAAATTAGACTTTTTACAGTTTCTGTAAGAGAGTGAAAATATTGACTACAATTTTGACAACTCATAACTTCTCAGAGGGAAGTATGAACAAAAAAATTTATATTACATTTATATCAGTTGAAATAATTTAAAATTTATGTATTTTCTAATGAAAGAAACAAGAACAGATATTTGCATCAAAAGAATTAGAATGGTTTCATTTGAAAGTTATGATAGTAGTGAAGTAAGAATTTCTAAGAATAATTTATTCATTCATCTGGAACTCTAATTTGAATTCTTATTATACTTTAAAAGAAAAACATCATTACTTACAGAGGAATATTAGATAAGAGTAGTAAACTTTTATGACTTGTATACTAACTATTCACGCCTAATTATACAGAATTTCCACCTGATTAATCACAATTTTTTATTTCAAAGTGAATTTATTTGTTTAGGATAAACATTTTATTAAGTCAAAACTTCCATAGTCTTATAATATAGATGCATATATATATACAACTATATATATGTTGGATATATATATATATATATATATATATACAACTTAAAACTTTGTTAAATAAAATATGAAAACTACCTCTGAAATAAAGAAAATGTTATAAATTAACAATTTTCCCTATAATCCCATATAATATCCCTATTTCCATTTAATATTTTGTTACATCTGTTTATATTATTCATATATTTATGTTATATATTATCTTATATTTATGATATACATAATTATACCATAATTACAGTGATGTAAATAATATATGCCCAAGAAATGGTCATTTATCATGAGCCAATGCGATTAGAGCATTTTCCTATCATGTACTTTCGATACTCGAACGAAAATGATATGCAAATCGTAATGTCATAGAAATGCAAGAGGAATGTCACGCATATTGCTACACCTTTCGATCATTTTTGAATTTTCTTTTCTAAAGTTGAAAATGGACCGTAATCGAGACACATTAATCAAGTTCGGTCTTGAATGAAGCTACAATGCTGCAGAGGTTGCAAGAATTTTGAGTGCTGCAAGAATAACTGCAAATACAGTACATAATCAATACTGTTGGTTCAGAATAAACTATAAATTCAGATGAAATGACAGCAAGAAGACAATTGTGTCCTCTACACATCATGAACGTGTAAATCGCATAAATATTTTTAATTTCTTAAAAACGGAAACACTTTTACTCGCAGGTTAATACATGACCAGGCAATCTGTTATTGAAAGTAATCTTTGCTATGAGATTTAAATAAATTTGATTTATTTAGTCAAACACATGGTCATATTATCCATCGCGTACAAAACAGCCAAAAAGCTATAAAATAATTTAATAGTTTGAAACACATCGATACGACTGGAAATAACTCCGTATGTGTAGCATGGTTAGAAGAATTATTCTTCTAATTGTATTCCAATTACACACGCTGCAAAATCAAAAGGAAATCCGGAGAGTCTTATTCTCTGGACTGTGTTTAGAATAATCAGTAAATTTTGGTCCATGGTTCATTCGTATTAAGATTTTTTGGATTATATACAAATCTTACATGTGCTTTTTTTTCATTGCGACTACCTGCCAAGTTATTTATTGTAATATGCATTATGCATATGCATTATGCATATGTTACTTCAACCACATATGCATTGAATGATATGCATGTCATTACTTCAGATTTGTTCATGACTAGTTTTTAGAACATGAAATTGATGCCCTATGATCTCCCCCTGAAAAGTCAGAGTAATCGAGAAAAATTTGGACACCTGAGAATCTGCTAGGAAAAGGAGTTAACCTATCAGCAATCAGGAAAGAAAACGATAGCCAGTTTAATGGATGCGTTTCCTAAACCACTGCAGATGTTACCAGCTAATATGCCCACTGCATGCATTTGAAGATTCAAATGTAATAAGCGAAAGAGAAAATAATATTATGTCAAAAACCTAATTACCTAATATTTTGTTTATTGCGGTACATATTCTAAACTTATAAATGATCAGAATTTTCGAGTATATTTTATTTTTTTAAATCATAACCTTTTTTTTCAATTTTATTATTTTAAAAATAAAATATTATCCATTATAATATTTGCATATTTATCTAAAGCGGAAAACATGATAATATACATATTTTGAAAAGAAAATGCATGCCTTACAAACTGCCATAAAAATATCATCACCCAACAGTTTTGCCACATAGAGAGCGTTTAACTGAAGCATTATTCTACACTGAGTAAATTATTGTTTGATCATGTTTGAATGATTATTTTTTTGACAATTAAAATTATTTTAATTAAATTATTATTAAATTTAATTATTATTAAATTATGTTTAAATTTTTTTACTGGCTTTTTAACAAATGTGCTAAAAATAAAACTAATACAGTCTTAATATAATCTTTTCGCGAAATAAAAATAGTCTGCAAAGCATCTAAGAAAATTGTTTTGAAAAATGAAGTAATAGCTAAGATACACTTCAGGCATTAACTTATTATTATAGTTATTTTTTTTTTTTGCATCTCATAGATTAAAATCTAATGATCGTGTGTATCTCAATTAAGTTATTTCGCAACTGAAAAAAGTAAAAAGAAATTATCGTCATCACTCTTTAAATTTCTGCTAAAATAGCAAGAAAAAAAGTTAGAAGAAAAAATAGCCAAACTTATTTTATTTTTTCAAATGTTTCTTTGCTTTATTTTTATCTGGCTAGGTGACAGCTGTAATCGGCCCTATTGGCCAAAATGGCCCTATTAGCCCACCATCCTGAACACTGCCGTCCTGCACCGTCCTGAAGTTGGCCACAGACGCCACCGTTTACAGTGGTGCAGAGAGCACAAAAACTGGACAACTGATCAATGATTCGTGTCCTCTTTACGGATAAGAGTTGGTTCTGTACTTGAAGCGATTCTCGAAGCGTTTTGATTTGGAGGTCGGGACCCGGTTTCATCCCAGTAACCTCAAGTAATCACACCGTTATGGTGGTTCTGGAGTTCTTGTCTGGGGAGACATTTTTTCTGAACATACGAACTGAGCTCCACGTTTTCGACAGAGGGTCTGTAACCGAGGATCGCTATTGTGAGGAGGTACTCCTTTCCCATGTGCGTCTGTTCCGAGGTGCCATTGGCCCAGATTTTTTTATAGATAACATTGCACGGCTACATCGGACTCCGAATGGATTAAATATAAAAAATAAAATTGTTCATTAAATAATCGGTATTAGCAACAATTAAAATTTAATTCAATTATAAATTAAGTCATTCGCCCAAGGATAATCGTGTATTTCAATTATAGTTAGCAAAAAATAATAATTTGTTGCACTTAAAAGTTTAAGTAGAGGTTTAATAAAATTATGATTATTTCAGTAATATACGTTACATTTAACATCTGGTAACATCTGTACATTTAAAATACGTTTAATAAAATTATGATTATTTCAGTATATACGTTACATTTAACATCTGAGTAACATCTGTTACATTTAAAATACGTTTAATAAAATTATGATTATTTCAGTAATAACAGTAATTCAGTAATAACATTTAACATCTGAGTAACATCTGTTACATTTAAAATATGGTTAATAAAATTATGATTATTTTAGTTTCTTAACAAAATTTAAATAATATTAATTTTACTCTTGCTTATATTATATTTTTGAAAAATAAAATTTAGAATCTATAAAATTTTTTGAAGAATACAACTTCGAATTTAAAATATTTGCTTTACAGATACGTTAGTAGATATATATATATATATATATATTTATTTATTATAATTTTGAGTAATATTCCTTAGGTATTGAATTGAATTTTGTGACATTTTGTTGTAATTCTCTAAATTGAAAAATAATTATTTATATACTAGTCAATATTGTAAGAAAGAAATAAAATACAAGATCATATATGTTCAGAAGAAGTAAAAATTTCAGCTCAAGGCAATGTATACTAATAATAAATATCTTAATATGAATATCTCAATATAAATATCTCAATAGTTTTTATTTTAAAAATTAAGAATAAAAATTTCAAATCAAAATATTTTATTACTGATACATACACATATTTATATATGTGGACATATATATAGTATGTAAAATATATATATATATATATATATAAATTTTTGTATAATTTTAATTTTTGTATTTAATTACATTTTGTTATAACTCTGTAAATTTAAAAACAATTATTTATATAAAGTCAATAATGTAAAAGAAATAAAATCCAGGGATCATAAGCGATCAGAAGTAAAATATACACTTCAACGTAAATGTAAATTAGCATATCTGTAATTCGTTTGAAAAAAAAACATATAATTTCAAATTACAAAGTATTTTCTCTTCGTACATAAAAGTGATTCTTCAATAACTTCATAAAATGGAGAATATTAGAAGTCAAATATAGATTATTAAAAGGAGTGATTTATATAAAGATAAAAATATTTTGAAAGTAACGATTGGAGTAACGAATTACTCTTTTTCATTAATTCCCTTTGAATTTCTTCAAAGGAAATGAAATCAGAGAATGAAAAAAAAAGTTGTGTTTTTATCAGATTCTATAACGTGTGAAAAAAAAGCAAGAAAAATATGCTAAAAGCGATAATAAAAGAAACTAAAACGAAAGTATTGAAAACTTTTCTATTAATATTCATGAGCGTTCTATTTGGATGACTCGAAAATCAATTCCAACAAAATCGAATTTCGCACCTGATAGAATAAACAAATGTAAAAAGTAATAGAAAAAATGCTGCAGGGGGAATAGAGACTTGATTCTAGTCATTTAGCAAATGTAGGCTCGAACCGCTTTAACGGCCCAACTTTAACTTTTTCTTTTTCTTTTTCAAAAACAAGTCGCACACCCTCTACCCTACGGTCTTAAGAATCCCTACCAAATCAGAACAGTTACGATTTGAAAGGTATGAACAACTTGCCACAGCTTTTTCCGCTACAAACTTGGGGAAACTTGGGGGAAGAGAAGAAGGAAAAAACGCCATTTGCCGGCAGGACGATTATTTCAGCAGAAAACATTTCCAGCTACCAATGGAGCACGGGGTCCGAATCAAACCGGGATGAAGTCTTTTGATACGAGATGGGCAGGAGTGGGAAAGAAAGAAATAGGAACTTCCGAAGTAGGAGACAGAGAGAATATAATGCCTAACTCAAGAATTTTGAAACTTTCTGACAGAGAAGAGTCAAAAGTTTCCTTCCTTCACCTGTGAGCATGATAGAATCTTTTGAGCTAAAAGTGAGAAGAATTTAATCTCCGACTCGCGTGCATCTTTTCTCACTCTTACACTTCCTTGTAGAGAGTTCACGCCGCAAAAGATTGAAGTGTCGTGATAGACGTTTTACTTTCGATATCGAAACGCTGTGGAAGTTCTTGAGCTTTTCGATATCTCGAAAAGGAACAACATAGGCACGCAAAAAGTCTATTTTTGTCCCTTTAGAATGAATCTTCCAAAGCAAAACTAATGAAATCTCGTCACAATTGATTATATGAATTTCACAATCTAGACTTCTCACACACATTTCGTGCTCCCAAAGAAGGAGCTCTTCGTGAGGAAGCAATAATTTTGGGTAATTACCTCAATCTCGTCTACACGGAAAAGAATTGTTTTTTATAACTATTTGACGTTATTCAAAGCTACGGCAGAAAGATAGTAATTGCGCCGAAGGACATATAAATTTACAAGAATATATGAACGAATACTAATAGACGATTATGAAATGAGATTATGATACGAATGACTTTGAAACTGCTGATTAAGTAGCTTTCTAGTGTCTTTTATAAATTCTCGCCATTATGTATTATCCAAAATAGCGTAAGATCTCGGAAAGATACTTGTAGTGGTACGAAGGGCCGTTGAATATTTTGTGATGATTTCAAAATATAGTGGCCTGTAAAGTACTTATATTAGGAGTTGATATGTAAACCTTTTCAAAAATTATTTTTATGGTAATACTTAATAGATTCTTAGTTTTGAATGAAAAGTGCAAATGAAGGATACCTTCAATTTGAAGTATTTCCTAACATAGATAGACTCACTTGAAAGCATCTCGATAAATAAGGCATCAGCTTGATACAAGCCTCAAATTTTATTGCAGATACTTTAATGCTACAATGACATATGGTTTAATAATTTTATTGATTATATAGTCATCACGATCTCTTACCGTCTTGTGATATGTTAATGTTTTTAATTTCCGTGTTATTTAAACTGACTTTAAAATATTGTAATTGTTTTGCAACTAGAGAAAAGACTTTCATTTTATGCTAGTGAAAGCAAATTGTAAAACTTGTTTCCATATGCATAGTATCTCATGCTAAAGTATAGTAATTTGAACTGAATAGTTATGTAAACAAAAGCAATTTGTGATATTTTACCTTTACGGTATATTTTTTGTTGTAAATTATTTGGGGGACTGATTATTCTTTTTAAATAAAAATGTATGTCTGTTACTTAATTGATTAAATGAAGAAAAATTGTAAATTCTTTTTATTTCATTGGTATTACATAAAGCAGTCTTCTCGTAAAAATTTTATTTGGGATTTTATAGTTCCCAAAATTGGTTCTGTTTCTCCTAATTGAAGTAGTTAAAATTTAAAATCAATGGTATAAAGAAAAACATGAATTCACGTGTCACATTTCTAATACACTATTAAACTTTATGAACATTTTTCAAAATGCAAAAATCTTTTGATGGTAATTTACAGATTCGATTTTCCTATTTATTATTTCAGAATATAATAAGCGACTTTGATATAGTCTTAGTATAATGTAATTTCTTCAGGTCTTTGAAGAATGCTATATTTAATAAAGAGAAAGCAAACATAAAATTATGCATATATACGACAACCCCAAATATATGTCTAGACGGTGTAAGTTTAATAAACTTTACGTCTTCAAAATGCCTGAAATTTGAATTTGGTAAAATACATTGAGATATAAAATATTGAAATGCAGATTTGTCATTTAGTGATGATTTAAGCGAGAAGTAAGTGGTAATAACAATTAATTTTGAGTTCATTATATTTGACAAGTAATACTAAATAATGAGTTACTAAAATATTCCTATTTAACAGCATAATAATTTTATGCAACGTTCATTTAATAGTTTAGTAACTCTTATATATAACGCCTACTTAATAATGTGATCTCATATGCGCTACTTAATAATGTGATCTTATATAACGCCTATTTAACAGTATAATAAATCGATATATTATATTAAAACATTTTTCGATTAGGTATATACACAGTTCGATACATTAGTGTGACCACCACCTACTTTCGACGTCAACGTGAAATAACCAATCCCAAAAAATCCAGGTGGCAGAACATTGCAGAAGTGTATATAGTCCTAGGGCATCGGAAAGCATTTCAATCATTGCCGTAATGCAGAAACGTAGCGTGTATCCCGTTCTGACAAAGGTGGGTATTTTGGCTTTTGACAGGTGGTCACATTAATGGCTGACTGGACTGTGTAGTATTATCTACTTATATAATAATTTAGTTTTTAAAGATTTTTTTCTTTTAAAATATTTTTTTATTTTTATTTTAAGACCGTTTGGATTTGCAGTAAACATTCGTAAGTTGATGTGTTCCCTGTACCTTCATTTCTAGTTCTAAAATATTTGCCCTAGGACAAATTTTATTGATCTTTTAAATGGCATTATATAGTACTAACTACTTATAAAATCTTTATTTTTAAAGGGAGTTTTATCTTTTAAAATAAATTTTGTTTATTTTAAGACAGTTTTCATTTGTTAACTTTCGTAAATTAAAGTATTGTCGGTTTTGCATTCAATTGTAGTTCTAAAATGTTCGTCATAGATCAAATTTATTGCGCTTTTAAATAAATTTAAGTTATAATATATATTAATAATAATCTCAAAATTTCTTTGTTCAAATTTTGATTGTATTAAATCAATGTTATCAATTTAATTACATGATTGTTAAAAAAAACGTGATCTCTACATAAAACTTAATTGGTTTCTTCAATTGCTTTGCCCTGTTTGATGTGCTCTCCAAAGATTAGTCGATGAACAGAAACCAGTGAAACCCTCAAAGCTCCTTCAAAGGACAAAGGTTTCTGAGCCCGAAATAAAAATTTTTGCCCGCAAAATAAGAAACTTCCTGAGAAGGAGAGAAAGTCTGAGGAGTGGAAAAATTACATCCATGTGAATGTCAGGCGTTATCCTGAACAAGACTTGCATTTCAATTTCCATTCAAATCTTAACTGTAGCGACATCTAAAAATGCGTTAGGAAAGAATTTGATTTCCGGAAGTTCTTTTTTTAACAGTCAGATCGAATTCCAGAAAGCCACGTTCCCAAAGAGGCTGCGAACAATGAATAGGGACCGACATTTCTCGAACAAATTCAATTTGCTCATTCCATGTTAAATTTGCTTTCGAACTTATTTGGAGCCTACACGAGAAAGCAGAAAAGCTGCTCACTACTTAAATGTTTATAGATGCAAATTTGAATTCATTTCCTTCTAAGAAAAACGCGCTCCCTAAAACCAGAAGTGTTTATTACGCATTTCATTGCTTATTTGATACGTACACAAAACAGAATTACGCATATTTTTAGAAATATTCAAACCTATAAGAACGCTTTTATCCTGAGAAAGGATTTTAATATATTTACTTAAAATGAAAAACTACAAACGAAAAGCTTTTTGTATTCCAGAAACAAAGTTTTTTAAATGAAATTTGCTTGACTGTTAATATTATTAATTGTTTTTAAACATATTTATCCCTAACGTTAAGAGGTCTTCTATGCATATTTTTTATATTGTTTATTAAAGGAAAAATTATGCATGTTCAAAATAAAAATTTCTGTAGTTTAGAACCAACTTTATTTTTTATTTATTTTAAGGAAAAAATTAATGACTTTTTTAACTGTCGAGACATCTTTAATGCACTTAAGTAATGATCAGAAAATAAACAGAATGCAGTTTGAAATGATATAAAACTTTGATGTATAACTCAAAACAGTGATAGTTATTCCGTTATTTTTGGCAACTAATGTAATAATTTTGAAAAATATTAATCATATTTTGAATTTGCAAATTTAAAAACATATGTTTAGATACAGATTATTTTAAATAAGCATTTTAATAAACAGCAAAATATATTTCAATTATAAAGTATATTTTTTAAATTCGTAAAATATTTTTTTCTAACAATAAAATCAAATTTTTTAACAAAAATTGTTTTCAAATAAAATTTAATAAATTTAAATTTATTCTAACAATCAAATAAAATTTTTACTTTTAATTTAAATAAGATTAATAAAAATGCAAGTAATAAAATTTCTTAATTGCTTACAAAACATATATTGAACAATATTTGAAAATAATTCTTTAATCTTTATAATAATCTTTTAATGGTTATCTTTCTTTTTCTATTGATAAGGTTTAGGTAATGAATTGTTTGTACAATAGTGTTTAAATCCCCACTGTTTTTAATCTTTATTTACAAGAATAACTATGAAAAAAACAGAAAGACTATATAGTATAATTATATTATTATGCATTATAATTTCAAATTTCACTTTTATGCCACAAGAAAAATGATATTCATTCATAATTTTTGAACAATTTCAAAATAACTTTCAATTGCTTTTGACTTCCCACTCTCTAATTAAGTTTGAAATGCCTTCTTATAATTATAGTGTCTTTTCTTAGCAAAATGAGACTTTTTCAGTTTCTGTTAGAGAATGAAAATATTGTCAACAACTTTTAGTTTCTCATAACTTCTCAGGCAGTATGAATAAAAAAACATCTTTATACATTAGATTGCATAAGCTCGAATAATTTAAAATTTTATATATTTTCTAATGAAAGAAGTAAGAACAGTTACTTGTATCACAAGAATTAGAATGGTTTCATTTGAATGTTATGATAGTAGTGAAGAAAAGAATGTCTATGAATAATTTATTCCGATGCCTGAAAGTTCTAATTTTTTGAATTCTTATTACACTTTAAAAAGAAAAAATATTATTTACAGAAAAATATTACACATAAGAATAGTAAACTTTTTATGATATGTTTACTAACTATTCACGCCTAATTATACAAAACTTCCCACCTGATTAACCATAGTTTTTTTATTTGAAAGGGAAATTTATTTGTTTGTGATAACCATTCTATTGAAACAAAACTTCATGGTCTTATGTTATAAAATGTATATAGATGTACACAGATATTTAGATATAGTATATAGATATTTCAGACTTAACTTTATCTATATCAAACTCAAAGCTTTTGTTAAGTAAAATATAATATACCTCTGAAAATATTGAAAATGTTATAAACTAACAATTTATCCTTCGTATCTCAAGCAACGTAGTTATTAATATCACTGATATTATATTTTATTATATCTCGTTATATTATTCGTATATTTATGTATGCATTCTCTTACATGTGTTATATGAAATGACAATGATATAAAAAAATATATCTCCCAGTCGTCATTTACTAAAAGCCAATGAGGTAGAGCATTTTCCTATCTTCTACTTTCAGTACTCGAGGAAAGAAAAAAATATATGCAAATCAAAATGTTGTAGGAAATATAAAAGGAACATACATATAACATAAATAAAAAATAGTCAAAGGTAATAATAAATAATAATAAAAAATCGTATAACACAAATTTCGATGATGCTATGTTACAACACCTTTCGATCAATGTTGAATATTCTTTAATAAAGTTGAAAATGGACCGTAATCGAGACACCACAGTCAAGTTCTGTAGTAAATAATGATGATGACCTATGCGGCAGGAGATTGCAAGGGTTTGAGTGTTACAAGAATTACTGGCAAATACAGTGTATACACTAGTATTGACCTAGAGTAAACTATAGCAACTGATGCAATGCCTAAAAGACAATTGTCGTCATGAAATCATGGAAGTGTAAGTCCACATGAATATTCCTAGTTTTTGAAAGAGGGAAACACTTATACACACGTAGGCAGATACATAATCAGTACAATCTGTTATTGAAAGCATTCCGACACTGAGACCCGCATAAATTTCGTATTTTACTTTATCCAAACAACACGGTA
>BPLR01011085.1:0-53219 GCA_021605095.1 Caerostris extrusa | reverse complement strand
GGTCACATTAATGTGACTGGAATGTGTATGTACTAGTAGATAGCGTAACTATTAAGAAGCGCTATTATCCAGTAAGATATTTAAAGGAAATATTATTTTGTAAATATTTTTATGAGGTACATTATTTAATTGTTTTAAGTAATTTTTTTTAAATATTTATTTGCCTAAGCGTTCTAGAATTGTGTTAGTTTGCATTATTGCAAAAAAATTGTCCATGAATATTCGTTGTTTGTCACTAAAGAATACATTCTTGAGGACGAGCCAATGTTCAGTTTGAGTGTAGCTTTTACAAACACAAATTGGGTAGCTCATAAAAACACTAAACTGAAAGTACAATTTTGGGTGCATAACAAAGAGAGCAAAAAGTTTTATTTTACGCATGCACTTGATGTCATGTCTTTCTGGGTCCAATTGCCTAAGAGTAGGGATAACTGCCGTCAATATCTTTCTTGCAGAAAAAAGAACGGATGTCAAGTTTAAATGCCAAAATGTTACTCTCCTCTTCTTGGCTAATCCGAAAATAATTAAAGGGCGATAATAAGATTGGAAAAATGGAACTAATAATCGTATCAAGAAGGAAGTTGTATTCAAACTTTTTAAAAATACAAAGGCAACTTTTGAAAATCAAGAAAAGAAAAGAGAGAAGGGAGACAAGAAAGGGAAAGAAAGAAGGAAGTCAGTAATGATACCAAGTAAGAACAGAGCTGCGATAGCAAAAGATGAGTCAGGGAAAAAAATTGTCACAGTAAATGATCAAAAAGGGGCTATTGAACTAGTGGAAGAAAGCGGTCATGCCATTAAGCGACAAATGACAACTCCATCAGGGACCTTCCGATAGCCCACTGAGCACCATTGCCAAGTAATGGAAGACTAGATGAAAGCAGAATACAATGACTGAAAAGCAACTGTACAATAGCCCACCATCAAAGAACTGTCATAAGTATTACATTTGAACTTGTTGAATTAAGAACAGTTTTGTCCAAGTAATAAATTGACAAAAAAAAATTAGAAATAAAATTAGGTATGTCTACACACACTATATATATGTATATATATAATACATGTGTAAGCATATTAATAACTTTATTTGCATAATTCCAAATGGTTGTTATTGATTAATATGTTTAATTGTTATCTCTTTACACTTTCACTACTGTTCTCATGCCTGCGCGTAACCTATATTGTGTTCCTTTTTTGATGCTTGTGTAGTTCCTTTAAAATCACAAGCTTCAGGAATTATTGCGAATATGTCAGGCAAAAGAAAAAAACAGTGGTGAGGATAATGTGATGGAAGAGTAATTAATGGAAGAGTAATTAGTGATGGAAGAGTAATTAATGATTGTTTTTTTGGACAATACGATGATAATTTCCACAAAAGCAAAAGTAATTTTTATTTATTTTTTGGAGAAATCAATTTTTGTTTATTGGACTTTTTTTGTTATTTGAACAACATCACATTACTCCAAAAAGTTTTATATAAAATGACATAAACAAAGATTTTAAAAGCATCACTTAATCATTTAAAAGGGAAATAAAAAGAAGAAAAAGATTCGATGCTGTCTAACAATGTACAATGTATCAGTGGAACACAAATAATGAGATGTGTATGAAAAAATTATGTACTTTACAGGCTTTGAATAAACTAAAAATTACAAATGAGTCCTTGTCTGCTTAAGAGATCGGCAAATTACAAAATGAGACATTAAACATCAGAATATTTGACAAGATCTGTTTTTAATGAAGTGGGGAAAAAATACTTCTGTCATCCGATATGCAGTTAATGTCGTTAAGATTAAAAACAATGATAGAGAATCATGCTATTCTAAAAAAATTGCAAATACATTCTCTGTTATTTACATTTTGATTGCTTTTATTCTTTCTACATGGTTTCTTTTCACACATGAGTAATGAAGTGGGGTTTAATGTCTGTTTTTTATTTATTTATTTATTTATTTTTTTTTTTTTGCTCTATTTTATTTTAAAAATTATAAAATCCACTGACAATGATATCAATGGGTTTTTGAAAACAGAAGGATCGTAAATCCTATCAATCAATAAATACTCATGAATCGAAATAAAAGAATGCAAACACTATACATTTATAATACGTATCTATTTTTGAATTTTTTTATGTTTTTTTTAGATATTATATCACAACTTTAAATGGTTTTTTGAGATTTTCACTTTTGTCTTTTTTATTTTTTAAAATTGTAAAATTAAGTTAAAATAAGAAATTACCTACTTGTCTTAAAATACAAATATACCTTTATATTTTTTAAGTTAAAAAACAGGCCAATTTTACTGGCATATATTTGAAATAACATCTTATATATTGTTCAATTCAATGTTTCTTTCTTTTTGTTGGATTCTAGCCATTGAAAAACGCCATTGAAATCGGTAGCAGGGTCCGTTGCAACCACTATTCTTAGAAGAGACGTAGAAGCAATGTTGACAAGTATGCTTTTTAGCCTCTTGTATCGCCAATATGCATCAGTGGAAGTTTTCCATAAACTTTCTAATAAGACTCCCACATACAGTGGATTTCTCAGAGAGTTCTTCTTTTAAAGAGAATCGATAGTGGAGTACGTTATAGCTCCCATACTTTCGTGTCAACATATCATCAAGAATTAAATGTATTTGTTAAATTAAATTTTTAAATTGTTGCATTCTGTTTTTTATGTTGGTCTAGAGTTGTATAAATCTCTAATATGTTTTAATATGTATTTTATCATATTATATGTATATTTTCTGTAGTTTATAATTGTCATTGAGGAAAGTAATGAAATATTTTTGAATAAGTCTGTCTGCGTGGTCTGTATCACAAAGGGTGTAAAAGTCGCTAAACAACAGTTCATCCTACAGTGTCTTTATGGTTTTATTTATCCGATTAGAGTTCCTTCATTCCATTCCTGTTTGTGGAAGAAAAGAAGTGTCACAATGGTAGCAACATTAAAAAGTAGTAAAAGTCAAAACTAACAACTCAACTACCCTAAAGTGGATCTTTAGAACAGAGATTGATAGGGTGTCAACTAGGGGGTGCGGGGTCAAGGGACCCCTCACCTGGGTCTAATGCAAAAATTCTTCAGTCAAATTAATAGCTGCCTTAATGCTGCGTTGTTTTTTTTTCCAAGGTACAGAAAAAGGTTCAAGGGTTCACAAGGTTCCAACGTATAATAATTAAAAAAAAAAAATTTGTTAAAAATTAGAAATTAATAAATCAATCTACTTTATAGTTACAAATTATTTATTTAAGTTTACATTGTATTATGCAATTTATTTTTTCATTTATTTAGATTTATTTGTAAAAAATACTATCCCTAAAGACCAATAAAAAACAAAAGTGGTCTATCACACACACACCTGAAAAAAATGATTTATTACACCTCCGCTGCAGCTCGATACAAGATGGACAAGACAAGACTTGCAGAATGTTTGGAGAACTGCGAGGAAAGTTTGGACAGATATCTGGTATCTAAAAACTAGGACAAGTAGGATAAGGACACAAATACACTTTGCTGCTAATACATTATACATACTGTCATATAAGAATAAATGATCTAAACATAAAGAGGAACACACAGAATTCTAATATCATGTTATGAAGAATATAGGTATTTCCATATTGAGACCAATTGCATTTTCTGTGCTTTTTAAAAATTAATAATAAAAGTAGGATTTTATGAAACTTTAATTAACAAAATCAATGAAAAATCAATATGGATTTATGATAAAATCAATGGATTTAGACTAAAAGTAATATCTTTTAATTACATTTAATTTTCTTTGCCCTTTTAAGACATTTGTTTAAAAATATACATATAAATTTATTTCTATTCTGATAAACTCAATGTGTATTATATCAAAACTGAACTCTATACTTATGGACTCAAAATGTCAAATTTTGTCATTTGTTAGTTATTAAATGATAATGAAAATGGAAGAACAATATAATTTTATCTACTACTATTGCAAAAAAATATATTTTACTGCATACAAACTAAATTTATTTGCAAACATGATATGTAGAATATTTATGATTATTTTAAAAAAAGGTGTATAGGACTGTCATTTGCCATTGTGCCAACTGTTACATTCTTTTTCTACGGGAGAATCATGGGATGTCAGAAGACCCTTTCTATGAACCAATTATATGCCTTTTTCTGCCAGAAAATTCTCTTGTTAGTTAATCGTGTGTTTCTTACTGTCAACGTAGCAAAGGTTTTCGAGAAATGACAATAACTATCAGAATATATATATATATATATAAATTATGATAGTTATTGTCACTGAAAAATGGTAGAAACAGTATATATATATATATACTGCTACCTACCACTGCTGGTAAATCTTACTTTCTACCATTAAAACTTACTTAATAAAAAATTATTTATTCACACAAATATCATAATATCATATATTTCTTAATGCCATTGTGTTATGAGTATAAACATGTACTGTCAATATAGTTCAGATTAAAAAAATAATATTTTTTGATAGGAAGATATGTAGTTATACATATACATATACGTAGAAATAGAAAGAGCTGTTAATTTACGTTAAACGATATTAATCGCTAGTACTAATATAAATTAATTTTAACAGTTAGATTTAACACCTTTAAAGTTTGCAATTTGAATTGTAACATACATGTTTATCATATTTACCAAGAAAAAGTTACGTTTTTGTGTTATATTTTATGTATCCAACATTTGAGCTCATCTTATTTTCCGTATATATTTTCCATATAAATAAATATTCTAACTCAATACACAGGGTAAAAATAATTAAAAAGTACATTTTGATTTGTTTCTTTTCTTAAAAGTTAATGCATATCTTAATTAATTAAATAAAATAAAAGATTTATTTATAATTTTAAAAATTATAATTTTTTTTTAAATTTATAAAAGGAATATGATTTGAATAAGAGAACTTAAATAATATTAACATTTTCTTAAATGTATTTCGAAAAACGCAATCATAAATTTATGCATACAGTATCGATCTGTTTATCCATTTATAAAATATATTCCAGTTCAACAATGACAATCTTTTAAAAGAAATTTATTTTGTCCAATATTTCTTAATACATTACAAACAGAAATGTTTTACCATTGCTTGTATCAGTAAACATACTTTTACTTTGACAAATTTTGTTGATAAAAAATCATTAAAAAGGATGAATTAGATTAAAGAAAAAAAAAAAGGTGTACCTTATGTAATATATCTTATATGTATTATGACATCGCAACCTATCATATCTTTAAGCAATTAGAGAAATCGTATTTGCAAAATATTCTCTGTAACATATATCTATAATTTCCACAAACAAAAGCAATTAAAAGTAATAAAATGCAAAAATGCCAAACGATAAATCAATACATAACAACAATCAAGGATTAAAAATGTTCATTGTAAATATAAATGAAAAAGAATGGTTTAAATATATTTAATTTATATGGAGGTAAAGATAATGCAGTCGCTTGTGTGAGAATTGAACTTAGCTTGATTCAAATTTAACGAAATTCTGAATGATACGTTAATGAACCTTTCTTTTCTGAGAGTTGAATTTGATAAATGATGTAAAATTCAACTGATAATATAAATCGCTTCCTATCCGAAGAGTTGAATAAACCTGTATTAAAATTCACTCTACTCCAAATAGAGTCCAACGTTCAGGTAGAATACTATCTGCAGCATCTCTGCCTATATTATACACTGCTGTGCAAAAACTTAAGCAACAGTGTAGAAATTTAGCAGATAGCCACGAAATTGCAGAAAAGGAGGCCTGGAGATCAGTACAATGAATACGTAAGTCAGTAGAAACGTCATGCGTATGCAAATATCAGAACGAAACGTCTCGTGGAGTTATGGCAAAAAAAAAAAAACATGTTGTTTAAGTTTTGCACACCAGTGTATTATATTTTTCTGCCTATTTATAGCAGCTTCAGGAAGAGGACCACGTTCAGGTTCATGTGAACACTTTAATTTTGATTTACAAGCACCAATGTACGAATATACATATAGAAATAATTATCTCTGGATTATTATACAAAGAAATAAAAATATTAAAAATATAAATCTTATTAAAAGTGCACAATTAAATCACAATTGCAGTTCCCACCAAAGTCGGAGATTTTCGGAGTTCTCGAGTCTACGTCGAATCTAATTGCCTGGTCTGAGATAGATCTTCATTAACACACGGCATTATACACGAAACCACAAGGATTTTACTTGGAAAAACAGGCGAAAAATCTGGTCTATTCAGTCACTTCAGAGAAAAAAAAAGGAAACAGCACTTCTGGTAGAGTCGTCGCAGAACTCTCTTTTTCTTCACCAAAAACTTTCTTTATGACATGAAAAGGGGCCAGCTTTCCTCACTTCTAATTAGAGTAGACATTTTTCAGCTCTTGATCTATCATGATGGAACAATTCAGAGAGTAGTTCATATGCAACTGTAATTGTTTCGGCATTTGAATATTTCCTGAGTCTCATTATACGTGACACCGAATATCTGCTATCAGATTTGAGGGACAGATTATACTCATTAATTAAAAACACTAATTGCATGTAATATAACTATTCACAATACAGTTTGCTGCCAAATTTGGGTAATGGGTTGTTATTATATACTTGTCAGATAACACACATTCCTTTCTCTCTCTCATGGGAATGAAATGCCAAAACTCTTACCGTGCAAAAAAATGCTACACACCACTAACCGTTAAATTTTCATTTTTTCAACTGCTGTAATTCTAGTTAATGCAGTTAAATTAGCAGATACATTAATATTCGCCTAAGCCTACTTTTAAGTATAAATGTATTTCATTTTTTGTTTATTTTTAATGAATTTTTTTAAAAAATTTGTAATAACTAGTATTTTTCTAATAAAATTAGGACTTAATAAATTACAGTTTCAAAATATTTTCCAAGCTTTACCGAAGTGCGGAAATCAAATACTTATAAGCGAAATTTAATATTTTCATAAAACATTTGAAAAAAATTAAAAGGAAAAGTAAAATTGAAAAATTAATATTTCTTAAAAGTGCTGAATATTTTTTATTTAATTGGTTAGAAAATCGGTGTTTAGATATATTTTCTAAAAATTGATAAAAAAAAAAATCTAATCTTTTAAGATAACGAAACCATTCGTTAAAATGTTTTGTAGAATTTATAAGCTAATTCAATACTGTATAAGGCATAACATAAGCAAAACCAGATTTTCCCTTGCATTACGCGTAATGCATTAACAAAATTTTTAATTTGAAATTTTACTTATTATTTATTAAAACTGCTGGCATTTATAATCCTCTAGTTAAAAATGAAATAAATTTACATTAGTTTTTAAAAACAGTATTAATAATATTATAAAAAAAATAAATAATAATTTTTAATTAAGTTAAAATTATAATGCATTTTTAGGAAAGAATATTATTATGATATTAAAAATAATTAATATTTAATAAATAGTATATTTTAAAATAATTTAATATTTAATGTTTTAAAAGAATACTAACAAAAGTTCATCAATTAATTCTAACTAATTACTTTTACATATCATTAAAATAAATTATTTTAAAAATTAATAATCTTTATTTATAAATAGCATGTATTTAAATAATGTTTTTAAAGTTTTATATCGGTAATATAAAAATTTAATTATTTGAAGTTTTAAAATAATACCATAACATTTAAATGAGTTATTCTGACAATTTTTGATTAATGATTACCAATTTTCAATATTATTTATCTTCGTACCCTCATTATGGCGTAAAAATATTATATCTTACTTGACTCGTGATTTTTTTTTTTTTTTGTATTATTAAAAATCAAAATAATTTCAATGTATTAAGCATTGTAACTCAGCTGCAAAAATAAAAGCATTTTTTATTTTCATAATCACAAAAAAAAAAAAAATTTTTAAATAAAAGAAAGTTGGTGAACATCATGGAAATGATAAAGTATTAGCAAAATTTGATATGTAAATTAGCAGACAAATATGAAAAACATATTCTTAGAAACAATCTCAGCATTGAGTGAAATATATATGATGCTAATTACAAACAAAAACAAAAGACGCATGCGATGATGCCATAAGGAGCTATGTATCAGAATGGTGACGAAACAGTCTGGTAAATATAAAAAATTAATCGCATTAATTAAAATCACATAAAGAGTTGTAATAGGATTTCCAATTTTAATTTGTCTTATGAATAAATAAATAGCTGATGACATACAATACCATGAACAAAAATGTTTTTAAATAATTTAAAAACATAATAATGTTTTTTTTAATAATCAGGTAAAAATAGTAATAATAAATAAAGAGTAATAATTAAACTTCAAAGCGTTGTATAATTTTTAAGTTTTAGGAAATGTAGATTTGCCAGACAAATCTCTTTTTTATTTACACTGACGGAAAAAAATATCTCAACGCCAAGAAAAATTATTGTAGAGTAATGAAATTCGAACAATGCATTTGTCTAGTTAATATTTAATTGATTAAATTTTAAAGATCACAGGTTAATTTAAGATCAAGAAAATGCATTTCAAATGTAAAATGTTGGTACATTAAAAGCCGAAGTAGTCTCCAGAATTTTGAATGCAAGTCTGCAAACGTGCATGTATTGTGCCATACAGGTGGCGAATGTCATTTTGTGGTATGGAATTGCATGCTTGTTGTACTTGTTTTGTCAATACTGTGATGGTCAGTGCTGGCTGTGGATAATGCTGGAGTTCTCGTCCAATGATATCCCATGCGTGCTCAATTGGAAACAGATATGATGATCTCGTATGCCAAGGTAACATGTTGGCACTCTGTAAAGAACGTTGCGTTACAAAAGTGTATTAGGGCGAGCGTTATCCTGTTGGAAAACTCGCCCTTAAATGCTAATGAATGGTAGCACTACAAGTTGAATTACCAGACTGACGTACAAATTTGCAGTCAATGTGTTTGGGATAACCACAAGAGCGCTCCTGCTGTCATAGGAAATTGCTCCGCAGACCATGACTGCAGGTGTAGGTCCAGTGTGTCTAGGCCACAGACAGTCTGGTTGCTGGCGTTCTCCTGGCCTCCTTCTGTCCAACACAAGGCCATCACTGGCACCAAGGCAGAACCTGCTTTCATCCGAAAACACAACAGATCTCCACTCAGTCCTCCAATGAGCTCTGCCTTGGCACCCCTGGTGTCGCAAACGACAATGGCTTGGAGTCAGTGGAATGCACGCTACAGGGCGAATAGCTAAGAGCTGTCCTTGAAGTAATCAATTTCTAACAGTCCGTCGTGTCACTGTAGTACAAACTCAGAATTTCTGCCGCAGACGCAGTACAATGCGCCACAGCTGTGTGCCGAAGACGGCGGTCTTCCCTCTCAGTTTGTGCCCCGTGGCCCATCCCTTGACCACTGCTCCCAACCATCCTGCACAGTGGACACATTCCGCCCAAGTCTTTCTGCAATATCGCGGAAAGAAAATCCACCTTCTTGTAGCCCTATTATAAGTCCTCATTCAAAATCGGTGAGCTGTTGATAATGGCTTCTTCGTCTTCTTAAAAAGGCATTCTTGGCTAACATCAATTCAATACGTCAAATTTCAAAGCGTAATAACGCTCACGAACTTTACAGATCGCATTTAAACAAACCAGATTTGCATGTTCCGAGTGGCGCTAGTATATACGAAATATATATAGGAATACGTGGCAACGGTACACCTTCTTCTTAATATTTTTCCTTTAAAATTGTAGTTTCGATGATATTGATGATCATCTTTTTTCGCCGAAAACCTGCTAAAATACCTGCAAATCCAGTGAATTGAATAATTGGATAATTAAGAGATTTAGCTGATAATTGAAAATTCTTCTTGATTCATTACAGCATCGATGGATTTACACGTTGTTATTTCGCCTGGTACTTCGCTTTGAAGGCTGAAATTGATAACTATGTCATCGTTGTTTTTGGCTGCTAATAAAGCACTTACCCTGAGCTACTGAGGAATTTTGCAATTCTATCCTATATTTGGAACAATTTTGTGAATAAATTCATCTTTTTGCTTTGATTTTGCAGAAGTTTGTCGGCAATGTGATGTATTGTATGGATTCATCGATAGTTTCATGGATTTAACGATAGTTTAATAGATTTAACGATAGTTTCATGGATTCATCGATAGTTTTCCTTATTCCCAGAATCCAACAATTATTTTGCGAAACATTCAGCAGAGGCATCATATTGTAGTTATTTCTACTCGCATATTGGTCTTTAAAATCAATTTCTGTATGTGTTGCCGTAAAATTGAAGATTTGAAATATGCGTTAAATTCATCAGCGGGTGTTGTAAGTGGTTTAACTATTGAAGTTTGTCGTAAAATCACCAAGCAATAAATTGAGTCCACGTACGTCGATTTACAGTAATCGACAGTAAAAGCATTTTGAATTGTTTGGGTGAACAGTGCACAGAGCTTAACGAGTCTGTAGAATAAGAATTGTGATGTAATATAATATACTTGTGATATTGGAATTTTTGGTTGATGCATTTCATGAGTAGTATTTTTGCACTTCAGTGAAGTTGAGTCTTTGCAAGCATATTATATGTACACAATGAGAAAACTGCAGTTACCGTTGCTGGCGGTGGTTAGAATGTTAATTAATACACGTGCGTTTTCTGTTGTAAAGTACAAGAGTCTTACATTTTCAATGTGTATTGCCAAATGAACAATTGTTGAAAGCCATTCCTATATTGGAAATAATAAAATACGTCATTCTCCTTCATTGCTACTAATGTAGCGTACCTGTGGATATTGGCCGAATTCACCAGTATATTTCTCTTCAATTCCAACTCTAAAAATTTTATCACTTCCTTTGTTGACATATCTGCAAATATACTTAATCGATTTGTCCGAATTGTAATACTGTACATTTGAAGTACTTGTTGTTCGTTTTCGAGAACAACGGTGGATAAAATACAATGAAAAGATTATTGACTTCAAAATGATTGCTTTGTACATTTAAATTTAGGGACTTCCACTATTTTCAGTTGATCGTCGACGATAGAGGGCATATCCATCATTGCCAGTGTTTGTTTCAGCAAGTGAGTTTAATGGGTATCATTTCGTGTATTTTCCAACAGACAAGCAAGGTACATTGTTGATAAGTAAGACATATGGATCATGAATCATGTTTTAGTGACGACTTCAAATAAGCTTGGAGCAATATCGACATTTGGTATTTCTGCTTTGATCAATTTGGTCTGTTGTGACTTTTTCTATTCACCAAATCAAAATGTATGCATGGGACAATCCTGTTTTAGCCATTCAGTGAAATATATCCAACAGCGTTTCTCTTCAAAAACATGATATTTGACAAAGAAATCCATTAACTTTTGCCTCAATACACACTCGGAAATATCATGAAGATCCGATGACTGTTCAGGCAATAAAAAGTCATTTATTTTTTGTTGGCACGCAAAACTAAATTTTGCACGTAAATGTAATGCACAAATCTGCCACGAAACGCACATGTCATTGCATCTTGAGGGTATTCTTGCATTTTCCTTGGACTCCCTGCAAATCTTGCTGACAATAATAGCAATTTTGCCTAAATCATTAGGATTCACATTGCTATCACTAAGAATTACATTAAGTAAATGAATTATTCTTCTGAAATCAACTTGGTTTGATTAAATCGAATGCAAAGGAGTTGTTTAGTTTCAATATTCGCATACATATTGGCAATGTATTGATATAACATGTTAGCATTTTGAGATAAGATTTTCAACATTTAATAGAATCATACATGGATATGAATAGCCATTCATAGCAATGACTTTCTTATTCCTTTCCTCCTCTGTTTGTAGATTTCTCAGTTTAATAATGAAATAATTAAATGTTCTTTTATTTGTTTGAAATTTTGATTTTGATATGTGGAAAAATACACCGAAGGCTTTTCTATCATAAATGATTAAAACTAAATGATGAATATGCTACTAATTTGTCACATTTATAACAATTAGCATCACATAAAATACCGAATATTAAAATAAAAGTATTTAAAGAAATACATAATATAAATATTTATATTTTCTTTTTAAAAAGTTTTTTTTACAACAATTACAATGAGTTTAATCAGCTAGTGCTCATGGAAATTGCAAATAAAAAAATAGAGAATTAATTAAAAAAAGAAAACCAAATCCTATAAATCATTCTTTCGCAGTGATATTACTTTCATTGTAAATGAAGGACTCTCATATTACTTATACTGATGCTTTTTGTGAAATGCACAATCTTTATGTTCCCTTTCGAAATCCTAACAAAGGAGTGGAGTACAAAGGACGCGTTTTTTCAATTTCGACAAAGACGAAGGTTTTCACTTTCTTCGGCTTTATTAGCCGCTATTATTGGAGGGATCGAAAACACAGACGCAAAAGTCTTGCTTTATATGTATCCATGTTATAACTTTCAAGTATTCTTTTTTTTTTCGCGAGACATCTGTGGTCATATTTATTGTAAATGTTCGCGCATTATTTCAAAAGTATTTCATATTGTACCTTATTTAATCCACATTTTTTACGCATTCATAATATGAAAATATTACATCCTAAACATACAAATAATATATGATAATAAATATATATCAAAAATATATAATATTATGTCATTGTTTTTCAATTTATTTTTCAATGTAACATACGTTATCTTATTGTATTGATATTTGTGTCTCTTTTTTCGTGATTAATTAATTATGATTTTATTTGCAAACACGCATCGTTGTTTTATGTGTTAAATAACATACAATGTAACATTGTTTCACTAAAATATAAAACATTTATTGAACAATTTAGTGCAAAATACTTGGGTAGAATTTTTCATGTAACTGCATTGAAAATAGCATTGTCCTTGAATTTAAAATTGGGCAGAATTTTCTGAACTCTGACTATTTAACATTATCTGGCAAACAAGCATTCTCTACAATAGTATAAAATTAAATAACTTGCTACACCCACCAATTCACGTTTCAGTTCACAGTGAAAATATTATATCACAAATACATAATAATAAATATATATCAAAAATATATAATATTATATCATTATAGACATTTATAATTTTTCACCTTCATAATATCAAAATATTCCAATTTATTTTAACATGCGTTATTATACTGATCTTTGTGATTCGTTTAAATTTTGCTTTTGCATAGTTGTAAAATAGTACATAGTATAGTACATTGACCTTGAATTTAGTTAAAAATTGCGTAAACTTTTCTAAACTATGACTAATTAACCACAATTCCTTATCTACTATAGTATAAAATTAAATAACTTACGAACTCCACTAATTCACGTTTCAATCCACAGTGAAAATATAAGACATTTATTGCATTACAATTTACAATAAGCTTAATGCCAATTTTAACAGTATTTAGTTGTTTAATGCAGTTAAGAACATCCATCCCCATTGTATCGCGCTAGTTAAGAGTTAAAATAAAACTTTCTAACTTTGCTAACTTTAACTTGAAGCTAAAACTTTTTAACTAAGAGTTCCGATTTGAGTTTCTTTCTTTTCAAGAATAGATTTTAAAATTAATTAATTTTTTAAATTGCGACTGTGAAATTTATTCACTCTAAAGGAAACTTAAATTTCTACTTTATTCTGGTGTATACTTAGCAGAAACTGGCATATGTTGTCCTGAGAAAAAAAATGAATTTTAGAAAGTTACATATTTCGAATATATTTTCCATGTTCTAGTGCATACTCATTTTCATGGATATCGTTTGAATGATATATAAAATGAAATGCTGTAACACCCTCTGGTGGCAATTAACACTAAAGTGGATAGCACGAGCCTATTTTCCATACTCTATATAATATTATCTATTTTCATAGCGATGGGTCGAACGGTATAGAAATTGATAGACTCCAGCACCCTCTGGTGGCGAGTTACAACAAAGGGGATAGCATAAAAACATTCTTCATGTTTTGTAAAACACACACAAAAATTTCATCAAAATCGGTCCAGCCGTTTAGGAGGAGTTGAGTGACAAACCTATGTATAGAAGAATTATGGTTAAAATTTAATTTTACTTAAAAACATTTTTATAAAATATTTCCTTAAACAGAAACTGGATTCTGACTGGCACTTTTAATTAAGCTGAAGTAATCTTATGTTTATTATCACATTAATAATATACACATGTTTTCTTTATTACCTGCATTTTGTGTTATTTCTTTACTCTTTTCATATTCATTAATACGTTTTTAATTGACTGGTAAAATATAAAAATCAATGCAGTAAATTTATTTTATGGAAATTATTTTTTATAACTTATCTAAAAGCTAATTATATTCTAAAATGAAAGATGAAAGCTTCCAGAATAATTTACTGGTGTCCAAGTAGACAGAGAGAAAAAAAAAATGCACATAATTAGCAGATATATGTCAGTCTGTGCCAAAAAATGAGTGAGGAATTTCAGAGAAAAAGAAAACAATGCCCTAACTATTAGTTCCGGTTCTTTCACACGAAAAAGAGGATGCATAACCATAGAACAAAATATTATGAGTAATATTCCCTCTGTCCCATAAAAATAGCAGTAGAAGAATATATATATAAAGCAACGTTTATCATAGAAATACTAGAATACGTTAAACAAGAAAGTATAAATATTACTCTTAATTTTAGATTTCGAGTGTTGAGATAGTTTGTGGATTTTTCAATCATTTCGCTACTGCATTTTAAATTTGTTTGTAGGATCCTTTGGCTGAGAAATTTTGCTTTCCCTATATGCGAGTGCTTACAATGGACCTCGAATCCCGTATTTTATGTTTTTTTACTTTTTCATATTGTGAAGTAATGTAGATTTAAGAACTTCAATTGCATGAGCTGCTGATCTTATAATGCTTCTTCTGCTAAGAGTAATAGGCTTAAGTTTTTCAAGTTTTTCGCCATTGTCTTTGCACTTACGTCCATAACTGTGCTTTTTCAAACAATCGGCATGAACATAAGATTTATTAATTTAAATCGTTTCTCAATATTGCACCTTTCTGCAACTTTTCACTTTTCTTTGATGTATCAAGAACTAGATAGATCTTTTCTTGAAAGCTCTCTTACTTTTATAATCAACTGAAGTGATTCATTTGAAATTCAACTGAATTAAAACGATTTTTTTCGATCAGAGGGAGTAAAATCAGAAAACTCTACTGGCAGCATTGACTGCCATCAATACGTGATGTGTGGATCCGTTGTTTGAATCATCATCAAGTGTGCTTGTTTCTGACAGCTGTGATTGTAAATAACGCCACTACCAGACTCAAGCCTTATCCCTATTGCACGCTAGCCGTTCAATTTACCACAGAACCACTAATACGGTATATTTTACAAATTAATCTTACAATTATTATGCCTATATATGGCATATAATTAGTTTTATAGGTATTAAAAAAGCTTCCTTAATTATTAAATCGACCATTTCTAATATTTTTATTGATTTAATGTGAATTATCTTACAGGAATCTCCTGTCGTGTTTAATCCTCAGTGTTCTGTAGTGGATGGACATCCCACGAGGGAAAGGGATCAGCTTCTGTTGTGATGGAGAATCTGTAGAAAGAAGCCTGATTTTGCTCCGTGGAGCTCTTACAATCATATGAGACCGGAAACTACAGCTTAAAGTGGATTACGAACCACTCCAAACATCCATGACATCTCCGGGACTCGAACCCGAAACCAGTGGTACAGAGCTCTAGACGCTCGGCCATTCAAGCTCGGAATCTCCTAATCACAGAAAAGTTTTTGATGATGAAATAACTTCGTTTTTTCTTAACATGCATAATAAAGTATGAATAATTATTCATAAAATTAACTACTTATTCATTTGCGTCTTTTAAATAACATATATGCTTTTTAACTGTAGATTATAAACAGTAGCATTTTCAAATTTATCGATTGAAGCTTTCTAATTTAATTAATAGAACGCTTCAATCGGTAATTAATAAACTGGATCAAATTTACGAATTCATCTCCTTATGAATAATTTATCTTATCATACATAGGTATTCTAAATATATGATTATTTGATATTTAATAAACGTATTTTACTTGAAGTTTTGCATGTTGTTAAACCTGGTGATTCTTGCCTTCTCAAGGATTCAATCATGAATATTAATTTTCAGTTTTAAATTAGCCATCATATATTTAGTAATTAAAGTAACTATTAAATCTAGTATTTCTTGTATAATAATTGATTTAACGTATATTAATTTAGGAAATTAAATTCATTATTGATTTCTTTAAAGCTGATCTTGAATATTTCTCTTTTTTTTTTCTCTTGCTGATATTACTTCTACTTATCCAAGCATATAAAATGTACCTAATTACTGATTAAAGCATTAAATTAATTTTTAAGAAATTTTATTCATTTTGAGTTATTTTAGAAAATTTCTTGATTATTAATCTTTCTGAAATCTCTTCTTCTTATCTTTTGAGTATAAAGATTGTTTTCATTATAAAATGGAGCTTAATTTATAATTACAGATTTAAGCATCAATTTTAATTTACGAAATTGAATTGATTATCAATTAATTTACAAATCCTCTTGAATATTCCTCATGTGGTTTCTAATACTAATCTTAGACATTTAAAAGAAATTTGCAGACCATTAAAAGTGGTTAATATTGTATGATTATTAATTTAAGTTTTTATATAAATTTTCGAAACTAGACCATGATGAGTTTTTTTATAAATCTTCTACTTTTACTGTCATTACTACATATCTACGGTATATGAAATACATAGTATATTCGTAAATGGGATTTCTTGTGTAGTTTTTAATTTAATCATGAATATTAATTTACTAAATTGTATTAAAAATCTCTTGTTTGTATTTTTTTAACCTTGTGTGTTTAAAAGAAGTTTGTAGATCATTTAATTTGGCGTTTGCATTTTATGATTTAAACATTATTGAACTGGGACTTAATATTAATTACTCTAAAAATACACATATTAGTTTTTTTTTTTTACTAATCTTAAACGAAAAGAATTTTTGCATCATTAAATTTGGTATTTTCATAATTGTTGATGTAAACATAGATATCAATTTACGAAACTGAACTTATTAATTATTATTCTAAAAAAATCATTTTTTTTTCACTAATTTTGTGAGATAAAAAATCTTTGAACATTAAAATTGATTTTGCATAATTATTTATGAAAACATATATATCAATTTACGAAAATTCGCTTATTATTAATTATTCTTAAGAATTACTCGTTTGTTTTTTCATCATTCTTGTGTGTTAAAAAATGTTTTTGAATCATTCAATTTGGTGTTTCCATACTTACTCATTTAAGAGGTGATATTAATTTACGAGACGTGACTAAATTTTAGTTACTCTAAAAATGCTCGCATTGGATTTTCCACTAATCTTGGTATAATTATTGATTTAAGCAAGGATATCAATTTACGAAATTAGATTGATTACTCTAAAAAAAAATACTCTTTTCTTTTTTACTATTATTATTTTACGAAACTGGACTTATCATTCATTACTCTGAAGATACTCTTGTTGTTTTTTTCTACTAATCTTGTGCGATAAAAGAATTTTAGGAAATTAAAAAAAATAATAATTTATTGGATTTTAAATTCATTAAAATTGTTGATTAGTGATTTAAGTGATTTAGTGATTATTATTCATTACTCTAAAGATAATCATGTTTATTTTTTGATTAATCTTGTGCGATAAAAGAATTTTAGGATCATTAAATTTGTTGTCTGGTGATTTAAGTTAACAATTACTGATGAAAGCATTGATATAAGTTTAGGAAAATGGACTTATTATTCATTATTCTAAAGATACTCATGTTGGGTTTCCCTAATCTTGCGCGATAAAAGAATTTTTTGGATCATTGAATTAATTCCATAAGTAATAAATATTACTTATGGAATAGTCATATTCCATAGTTTTTCCAAAGTTCCATAAAGTTCCAAAATTTCCATAGTTTTTCCATAATCATAAATTTCCATAGTCATAAATTTAAGCACTCGCATTAATTTATGAAACTAGTCTTCATTACAGATTATTTAAAAATCGTCTTTAATATTGAGTGCTCAAAATAATTTTGTAAATCTTCACATTTGGTGTTTGCCAACATATTGGCTTAAGCTGGGATATTAATTATGCAACTTTTCTCATTATGAATTTCTTAAAAATCCTTTTGATTATGTCTTTACGTCTATTTATTCTACTTATGTATTCTAAAGGTTATGTAGATCCTTAAATGTGGCTTCTTGTATATTTAGTGATTTAAGCAAGGATATCAATTTACGAAACCGGACTCATTAGGAGCTACTGTGTGAAACCTTTGATTATTCATACGTGCAGGCATTTAGTCTGCGTACCGTGGGCATTTAAAGCGCACCATTACATCCCATCAGCTTAATTGTTAAGCATGCACAACCCAAGAGAATGCACGAGGCCGTTGAAGCACTCAGCCAACATTTAAAGATATGGAAATCACCTTAACCTAATAATCCAGCGCTCGGAAAGCCCCGGAAATGTTTGAAGGGAATACACAGTATTTAATTCTGCAAACACACGCACAGAAGAGGATATGCAATTCCCGAGGATTCTGCTCTAACGAGAACCCAATTAAATTCAGAATTGGAGCATATTCAGAACTTCACTGGATAAAATGTGTTTATTATAAAAGGTGTGAGATTGAAAGCTGGACTTCCGGTTAGTAAGAGGTTGCGAATGCTCTTTCCAAATGTTGATTGAACCTAAATAATAGTGGATAATAATGCAGAATACGAAAAATCTAAAGCGATTTTTGAAATACTTTGTATGTAAATTCTAGTTATGTTATATTATATCATGAAAATAAGGGATGTGAAATGTATTTTAATTGGAATGAAAAAAAAATTGTCTGAAAATTCAAAAGATTATAGGCTCTTTATAAAGTGCACAAAAAATATATTTCGCGTAAAGTAATGTTTTCCGATTAAATTAAGATAATTTGGCTATTCTTTCTAAATTAAATCTGCCTTTTATCTTTGAAACTTACGTGACTATAATATTATACGTTATGGCATTATATCATAAGGCAACGATAAGTGAGAAAAATACGATAAAGAGCGTATATTATAATTTATTCTATTTAAATTGCGTGCAACAGAGTTTAGTTAAATAGTTATGGACTTGAAACATTAAATGGATATGAATCTTTATAACATATATTAAAACGTAAAATTATTCTGCGCATTATACAATAATTTATATTAATCATATGTATACAATATACTTTTTCTATTTATATTTTATGATGTTTTCATACAATTATAAATTTATAACATTTCAATTTTAATCCTAATTTAGATTCAAAATAGTTTATTCTTGCCAGGAAATTATAGATCTATCAGATATTGTAGTAACCATAAATCTAGGATATTAATGATTTTGACAACTATAGACAAACAAATTGTTGTCACCAGTTGCAACAAAATAGCTGTGTCTAACATGTAGCTAATAATAGCTAATAGTTGCCAGAGAGGGTATTAGCATTTTAATAGCTGTTTTTTATATGTAGGCAGGAGTAAACAGCACTCAAGCAGCAGGTTTTTCTCTAAACAGACCTTTTTCATGTAACTTTCTGAAAACTGGAAACTGTGAAACTTTTGTTCTGGGGCACTTATAGTAAATTTCACAAAAGAGCTGAAAAAGCTGTAGCACTCATTACTGTATACAATCAACATCTATAATTATTGAGGTACGTGCATGAACTTGATCAGGTTTCTTCACAATGAATCTAGAATCCTTTAATTTTTTCCATAAGTTGGACTCATTTAAGTCTAGCAATCTGCGCTTCAGACTGTTTTGCTTCCAGACTGCCCCAAGATTCAATACTGCATTCACTTCCATTCCAGAATCCAAACGTTGGTGTTTTTACTGATTGCTTTGAATTTCATCAAACTTTGCCAACAAAAACAAAAAAAAAAATCACGAAATTCAGTGATCGAACAAAATGCGGACAATGCTTCGCAAATCCTCTTCTTCTACCTGAATGGCTTGCACAGATATAACATTATGTATTGGACATTAAAAATACATGTCTATATTTGGAAGTATTTCTGTTACATAAATTTCAGTACTTTTTCAGAAAATCGACAAAATATACAAATTATCTTAATTTTAAACACACACTGTAGAACAAAGAATTTTAAAATTATTTATAAAGATAGGATATGATCGGTTTCACATCAGCATTCCTATGAGAATTAAACAACAGACAAAAGAATCGGAAAGAAGAAATTTTCCTTATAAATTCACAGGGACATTTTCTTGGAAGCACTGGATTAATGAGGCAGACCTTAATGAGGCCCTTGGAGAGAGAACAAGTGACAGAAGAGTGGAGAGATCAAGGTAATCCTTTGAGAATAGGTTCAATGGAGCACTTCTAGGGAGGTTGTTTTTCGTATATAGAGAGGAAAAGAAAAGAGTGTTTCAGATTAAATGGGAGCAATCCAGTGAATCAGAGGGCGAAAAGGGAGGACACTCAGCCCTCTTGTAGGCAGTCAGACAGGGTACCTAACCTCTGTAGAACGAGTTGTTTCTTCGGAGAACCTTTTACAAGACTTGCTTAGAACGGAACTTTAGATTGTTATATACCACTATTCCTAATCAAATACTACTACTTGTAGACTTTAATTTGTTAATTGTCTAAATATTACTTATTCCAGGGAATTCTCCATTATACTCTCAATTCCAATTCCGTTACTCGAATTTATGGTCCAATTATTCATGGATTTGGTATGGATTTGTGATAGGTAGCAAGAGACGGTCAATAATGCTAAAAATAAAATTCTTAAAATATTTTATACTAACTAATCAGCATAAAACAACAACAACCAAAAATTGTTGACCTTTATACATGGAACAATTACGATAAATCTTTAGCCCGGAGAGTCAATTCATTAAACTCTATGAATAAACTATAAGGATCTTATCGCTTCTGAAAACCGTGAGCTCAAAGCATGCTTCTGGTGGGGGCATATCTGCTGGTGCGAGCGTAACTAATGCACCACGTATTGGTTTTCATTCCATAGAGTGGCACCTTTTGATTAAAATAAACTGGCATTATTTTAATATATATCTCTTTTAATCTAATCTCATGTTCCTCTTATATACACCATGAAAATTTGATATGCTGACTTTCAGGTATGATGTGAATGCAGTGAAAATGATGATATTTGAAAATTTAAATTCAATTTTTTTTTTTAAAAATAAATTAGACTTTTATATTCATTGTGTTGATAGTTTCATGTTAAATTTAGGCATTTTCACGGAAATTTTATTATTTGAGAAAAAACAGCACCTTGTGGACTTTCAGAGTCTTTCCGTGAGAAATTTCATGGGTAACTGACAAAAATTGCACATCATTGCGAACTGATCTTCAATTCACTCTGAGAGGATATTTTGTTTAAAGCAAATTGTGATTTTTATGCTTTGCGTATGAAATCTCCCATTCCGCTGTGTTTACCACAAATAGTATAACGATGAATAGAAAAAAAAACCATTTTGTTTTGTGGGAGCTGTAATTGCCCAAAACATTTACATATAATTGGAATAGATACATAATTGAGAATAAATATTTTTCACAATGTGATGATATTTGCTCATGTTCTACTCAAATATGTGACGAAAAGTCCAACAATGAACAGATGAAAAAAAAGTTGTCTTGAGGAAAGGCTTTTATTAGTAACTAGCCAAAATTTACATATCATTGTGAATAGGTTACCATTCTACTTCTGTGTTTATTTTTGTTAATAAACTGTTTTTTTAAAATATCATTCTTATTAGAATTGTTATATGATAGACACCATGTTCTACTCACTTACATCACGAAATGTCCAACAACGGACGAAGAAAATAAAACTTGCCTTGTGGAAGGAGTTTCAGTGTTAATTGGTCAAAATTTGTATATTATTGCGAATAGATTTTCTTTCTACTCTGTGATAAGTTTTGTTCAAAATAAATTGTTTTTTTTTTAATATATTAAGTTTCTAACTTGATGTTTCATTCACGAATGGGCACGAAAAGTCCAACAATGGGTAAAAAGAAAAGAAACGTTCTCCTTTGGGAGAACATTCGGTGGTAATTGACCAAATTTTGCATAGTATTGCAATAGGAATTATTTCTACGCTGAGAGGATATTTATTTATAATTCATGGAGGTTAATTATATATTTTATTTCTAACTTCGTGTTCTAATCATTTATGCCACGAGTGGTTCAATTATGGTGAAAGGAAAAAAATAATATTGCCATGTACGAGGACTTTACAAACATTTATATATAATTGAGAATATTTATATATAATAGAGAATAGTCCCCTTTCTATTCTGTGACATATATTTTTTTTGTTAAAAGAAATTGAGCTCCTTTATATACATTGTGCTTGCAACTCGCGTTCTACTTCAGTATGCCACGAAAAGTTGTGATATGGATAAAAGGTAAAAACGATGCTTTGCGGGAGAATTTTGAAGGTATTTCCTCAAATGTTGCATACGATGTGGGGAAAAACGACAAAATGATATGGATAAAAATCTGGTAAAATACTTGCTTGATAGCCTCATTGTCAATACAAAACACTCGCACACAATTCACAATCAAACCGAATCTCTTCTTCTCCGAAAGCAAAGATTGCGACAAAGTTTGGAACAAGGCGTCTTGTCTTTCTTTTGAGGGGGGAAAGCTTTTATTTGTTGAAAAATCCATATGCATAGAACTCAACGAATGTGGTTCAATATACTAAATAGTAACGAAATCCGAACTACGAAAGCTTTTGCACATTAAATAACAAAAATATAGCAATATCTATCTATCTCTCTCTCTCTCTATATATATATATATATATATATATTTAGATAAGAATTTAATTTTTGCACCATAATTATGTGAAAAAATATTGATAATCTCTTACAAACATGCCATTTTTTAAAATTATTATTAAATTTTCCTACAATTAAGTATCCTTCCCAGAATTCGTCTGAATATTTTTTATTGAATAGGAAAAGTATGCCTCAGATTATATTGCTGCTCTATGCGCTTCAAAAAAAGAGTCATATGTCATCAACAATTTTTGAAAAAACATATGATATACTAAAACAATGTATTTATTTCCACAGAGAAATGCTTGCTGTCTGATGGCTAATTGGCCAGTGCTCTGGGCTTTGTATCATTGGCTTCAGGTTTGAATACTGGCAGTGACATGGATGTTTCTAAGTGGTTCCGAATCCACATTAAAAAATAAGCATTTATTAACATTTATTATGTACATAATGTAATAAGTCTAAGAGTATAAATATTTTTAGTTTTAATGAAAGAATGGTTAATGTTTAAAAATTAAAGAACTATTACAGTAGTAGCATCCGAACACTATTCTTAAAAATATATAACAATTTCAATAATTTCATTATAAGTAAGCAAAATGTAACGCGATAAGCCAAAATAAACATATTATTTATGAATTGGAACACCAATTATGAGCACTCAAAATCAGTTTCTGTAAGAAGTGCTAATTCCTTAATCCTGTTTGTGTTGCACGTGCTGTTGATTGTTAACCTGCAAAAAGAAGATTAGTCTGAAAAAATCTAAAGAGCACTAAATAAATAATTGCATCATTAAAGTAAAATAAGGTTCATTCATCGCATTAGTTATTTGGAAGGTTTTGGGACAATATGCATTTTTTTTATTATTAACCGAAAATGTTTATCTTCTAAAACATGAGTAGGAGTATTTAGGAGCATTTCGATAATTAATATTATTTAGCAATCAAAAATTGTTAATGAAAGATAAAAGATAACAAATTATCTTTTCCATTGTATTTTCAAAAACACATAATTAGAAGTAGTTCATCATTTATGTTTGTGTTTACACATTTTGAAAAACAATAACTTTAAGAGCTCATGAATATTTTTTGTCCTATTTTATTTAATGAGTGACCTACAGGTTTGATATTTTTAGGTTATGATTTATTAATTTTTAATTATTGATTTATTAATTATTTCTTATTTGTTTGTAATAAAAACTTTATAGATTAAAAAATGTTTAAAGTACATATCGCGAAAAACAAAACTTCAGCTAAATGATTTTTAAAGTCATTAATATAAGCGTGGTAATATATAATTAAGTTGATTACAATTAAAAAAAATTAATCTAAAAGCGAATAATACAAATTAAAAAACTAAATCTTTATATAAATGTTGGATCATTATTAATCTACATTGCTGCTAAGAATCTGTAATGTTTATAAGCCCAGTAAATGTACTTAAAGAGACAATATGTCTCTAGAAAATAAAAATAAAAAAGGGCGGCCTGTTGGCCAGTTGGCTCTCTAGTTAGCTCTGTAGCCTTTGGTACCACAAGCTTCAGGTTCTAATATTGACGGTAGCAGGGATGTTTGTGAGTGGTTCGGAATCCACATTATGATGCAGATCCCGGTCTAATAGGCCTAAAGTATGGTCACAATGACCGTAGAGCGACAAGCCAATCTAGAAAAAAAAAGCAGTCTTAAAATGAAAATGCTATTTCACATTTTTTTTAGCAGTGGGATCCTCAGTTTCACGAAATTCCCTGCAAACAACAAAACATATAACGTTTTTTAATAACTTAGAAATACCTTAAATTAGTAATTTGTATTTCAGAATAGGCAATGCATTTATAATAATGAAACATAAACAAAAAATATTGATGCTAAAATTATTTTTATTATATCTATGTAGTTACATTAATTTGGTCTCTTACGTACTATGTTATAAGAAATACAGACAGACACACACACAAATCTTTCGACATATATATACATAGACATTCTGAGCTGAAGGGAAATTTTTTATTGCTTATTTACAAACAGAAAAAGAAATACATGTCACAGAACAAATATAGGAGCAACATTTTTCCTGAAGCCTCAATACAAAAAAGTAAATACAGAAGAATCACTCAAAGTTCTTTTCAGAATTCTATTTGAAAAACGAGTTCGAAATCAATCTCTTGAATAAAGAATGATAAATGCATTATAAAAGACGGGATTTTTTTTTTCGTCCGGTTTCTCCAACTCGTCTTTCGCCTTCTTTGTGCCCTACTGTGATTCATGGGCCCTGAAAGCCCTTTTTAAGTGCCATTTGGAAGGGAAGATGAAGAATAGCAGTGGCAGAAAGAGTTATTTTTTTTTGATGACGAAGGGAAAGAAACAGAACTGAAATGAAGTCTCAACATGTTTCAGAAGAACTCCTTGGACATGACATATAGCGCCGAGCATTTTGATTTGAAAAGGAACATTTTTCAGAAAGGCCTGAATTCGCGCAAACTCTTCACTTTGTAATCTTTACTGAAAGCTCATGATATACATATAACAAGATGCTGCAATTTGCCATTACGAAAAAGATACTAAAAGGTAAGCAATTTTTATTTGAAATACTTTTTTTTTCGTTGAGTTCCAATTGGCTTTGAATAATTCGGGTTATACTTTGTTCTTTGCCTTGAATCTCCCCCTTCAAAAGAGGAGAGAATGAGACTGCCTTTAACAGCACTTGGTCCTCATTTACGAGACGAATATGAGAAATACCAGTAAATTTTAACCAGAAAACCTGTCTATGCGAGCCAACTCTACAAAAAACATCCCATTACTCTCGTTTTTGAAAACAATGACTGCGAAAGACGCCACAAATATATTATAAATTGAGCTATCAACAAAGGTTGGCGATTAAGGGAGGGCGTTATCTTCGATGAGGATTGTTAGGGTTTGATAAAGAGTACTTGTAATTTGTTTACACTTTATTATTTTATTTTTTTTAAATATTTGACAAATAATAATTTATAAAATTGTTATCTCAATTTTTAAATGCTGACTAAATTTTCAATAAATCGATCAACAAACAAATTTTAATAATAATGTCTATTAAACCCCTGTTTTCGGAGCGAACTATTAGCAAAATAAATGCTGCACAATTTAATGCAAATAATAAAATTTGTTTTGGAAAAAAAAAGGTGTATACATATAGTATAAAAAGATAACAATTCAGATAAACGCCTATGAAACGAACTATCCGGATACTGGATCTTATATTTATTTCATAAACAACGAATTCTTTCGAGATATTTTTCTGCCCTTCCCACCATTAATCATGGCCACTCGAGAAGGGAGTATTCGCAATTTTATCAAATATTCAGATGCAACGAAAGGTTTATTCCTTCTTATCCTGAGAACATAGTATATTTTGCGAGAAAATGACAAAGGCAGATAGTGTTGACGCAATCAATTACCATGAGTATTGAATACATCATACCGCTGCAGTTATGAAAAATAACTATATTTTCAATTTTTTAAATACAGTTATTTTTACAAATACAATTATCCCTACAATTTTTATACAACTATTTTAATTTTTTCATATTCAAGTAATACGAAAATTATTTTTCAAATTGTCTTTCCATTATTTTTAAAAATTTAATGCAAATAAATTAAAACAAATTTTATATTATGTTGATAGCAGTTGTTTGTTTAATTTACTGGTAGTAAAGGATTCTTTTTTTTTTTAAAAAGCAACTGATTATTTCATATTTAAATGCGTATTAAATGTAAAATCTATTAATTCTGTTTGAAGTTATTTCGTATTAAAAGATGAGTTTAATTTATTTTGCTTAGAATCGTTTTATGTTATATCTGAATTTCAATTCCCATGTTGGATTCAATTCATTAGTTATGAAAAACAAAAATTAGTTTCTTTAACAATTTTTCATATTTTAATTGTGGTAACAATAAAATTTTCTTTTTAATATAATATCAGTGCATTTAATATATATTGTGTTGTAAGTTTGCGCTTTGTAAAATATGAAAATATAATAGTAAAATCAAAAATGAATTTAATTTGTCTATCACATTTTAGAATTTGGCGTAAGAATAAATAATTTTGGGATTTGGCTAAAGGATAAAGCCTTTCTTTACAATTAATTTCAGTAAAATAAATGGGGTTTACATATACATGCATTATAATATAGTATACATATTGTTTTATTATAGTTTATAAAATATATTATATAATTTATAAAATTTTTAAATTTGAATAAAACATATATTTGAAACTGTCTATATATCCCTTCTGAGGATAAACAGTTATACCTTTGAAATTGTAAAACAATATAAATATTTACGCACAATAATCTCAAGCTGCAATGGTACACACACAAAAAAAAGGATTTTCATGACTAATAGATATTTTTATGGCTTCCAAAAACAACTTAAATAAATCGTCATAAATCAGCAATCAGCATTTAAATCAAATTAAGTATATACCAGTAAATAAGTATATATATATATATATCATATATAGATCAATATGTTGAATGAAATCTGAAAAAATGTACAAAATACGCAATGATGGTGTGAGTTACGTCAGCCCCACGTAATCCGTAAATGCGATATAAATTAGTGAACCCAAAGAAAATAAATTATACATTCCTAAGTGTAACTTTATTATGGAATTCACAACATCAAGATATTCTAATGGATGTTATTTCTGCTTCCCAGATAACTGGATCTAAGTCAAAGACACATCTAGCGAAAACTCCGATAACATGAAAGACAAAATAGCCATCCGTTTTGAACCCTCTAGGCATAGAATTGCAGGAAGGAACCTTGAAGATTGAAATTTTTTAAAATGCAATAATTGAGTTTTGTGGTACGACCTCGAAACATGTGTTTAGAGCAGGGAGGTACAACAAACAGTATATACTCATTGTAATTTCCCCGTTTAACGAAAAATATATAAATAAATATTTAAAAACATAAAAAAAAAAAATAAAATAAAATTATAACCCTTTAAATTGTACAGAGATATTTTTATTTTTTGTACAAAAAACGCAAATAAGAATTTTATTTCATTTTACATTAATTTAATAAATATTACACTAATTCGTTCGAATTTTGTAATAGTCAAGGGAAAAGTCGTTTATTTTATTTACCTATTGTTTGACTTATTGTCTGAAAATGTAATAACCATATATACCTCGCTTCGAGCCATTTAACTTATTTTTACAATACTGACCTAAACAACTTACCTAAAAAGTTTATGCACAGATTCTATCATGTTGTAAACAAAGGATATGTACATGCAATAAAAAAAATGAAAAAAAATGAAAAGAAAAGTGTTTCTAAAATATTCTTATAATATTCAAAAGTTTACATTTATATTAATATAAAGTTGATTATGCACCATGTTTTAATTTCTCATAAAAATCCAAAAATTTATCTAAAAAATTTACCATTTTTATTTTTAAGAAAAATGGTTAAATAATGAGACAAACCGAACGAAATGTTGCCACACTGATGCCTAAGCATTCCTGCTTTAATAAACCCCAACATATGTTGATAAGTAAAGACAAACTGTAAACTGTAACAATATTTCTATAGTTGCATCTCTGATATAGGATTTAGATACATTGTGCATCTTTTATGGAGCCAAATCTCTCTTTCCCAACTGCAGCACTTCTTGCGTCTCCCGAGCAGTTGTTCATCCGAGTCCTTCTTCGAGTGCTTATCGCGCGGCCTGCTCTGTGAATCGAGTGCATCCATTGGCCGGCGGGACCGTTCTTTTTCCCGCCTTATCTTGACCCATCATTACGAAAGCGATTATGTCCCGGATGAATCATCTTCCCGAAGAAAGGTAGCTCTGTCCGAAATGCTTCTTCTGACAGATAAATGTTCCCCCATTTCGTGGAAAAATATAGTTTCTGTGGCAAGAGAAATGAAAGTTTCACTTCTGTGAAATAGTAGTGCATTCCATCAGCGTCTTCTGACAGAAACAGGTGCTTCTTTAGAAGCATTGGACAATGCGCGATCATAAATAGTAGTGTACAAAATAAATCTGTGTTTTCTTAGTGGGTATTGGATAAATATTTGAAAATATATTAGTGATCAATAAAAATTTATAGACATTGATTATTTTTACTTCAGTACTTTCTTAATAAAAGGCTTATGGAGATATTTTACTCTTATTTTTTAAAATCAATCGCATTTGTGTAACAATAAAAATTTTACAATAATATTAGGCTATTTTGATATAACACCTGTTGATATATGTGTATTATTAGATATTGCATCTAGCGATATAATCCGATAACATGGGGCAGATAAAATAGACTTTCGTTTAGATTTTATTTAATGCAGGGATATACAGAAGCAGGAGAGATAGCATTTATATTTTAATAAAAATACACGAAATTTACACTTTCTTTTCATTTTACAAAACTAAACACACACAGCATTTAGCACAACACAATTAAAACCTCAAAATAAGCAGAAAAGTTTAAATACCTATTGTTTATCGGAAAATCTTGAGACGTAGTTAAAATTCGTATTATTTAACTTCTTTTACAAAATAAAATATTAATAAAATATAAATAAATTATTTATTCGGCAAAAGGCTGCCTATGCCTATTTTCAGATAGGCTGCCCAAATTCCTAGTGAACCTGACACTTCAAATGCACTGTGAACTGTACTGTTATTTATTTGAACAATTCATGATACAATAATTATATATGTAGCGCTAATTATTTTGATTTAGACTAATGTTCGCATTATTGTATAATGCAATCCATCACAAAAACATATATTGTTGGGTAGATAGCAGACATACCGTGAAACTGACAATGCAAGACATAAGTAGTCATTTGTTTGTCCCAATTTATGTCATGATATTTATCCAATCTTTAACCATTTGAACTAATAAATAATTAATATTAATCTAATTCAGCTGGAAACTGCAAACTTCAAAACTCGTAACTAATAATCTCCTTAGAAATGTTTCTTTCAATGCAAAAGATAACAAATATGCTATTGAGTGAGATCATGATAAAATATGATATTAATACTGAAAGGCGAAAAGAAGACAGTAAGGATTATAGTAATAATTATTTATCGATTCCTTATTCGTTTGAACTAGACAGAAGATCTCATTAATCTAGTCCCCCATAAAATTTCAGAGCTCAAGTCTTTCATTTCAGAATTCGTAATTAATGGCAGAGATGTACTGAAGCTTTGTCCCTCATCGAAAAGACATTCAGTCTGTCAGCGTCAGAAAGACAAGAGGCCACTCTGTGGCAATCTCAGCTATTTGCATACACGGGTTTCTAAACGACAATTGGAGGATTATGATCAGAGTATTGCATTATAAATGAATTTGTGAAGCTTAACCATAATGGATCTGTGTTATGAGAATCCTTCAATGGATATCTAGGGAAACCTACCATGTTTATCTTCTAAATCTTCTTAAAAGCTATTAACTGAATTGGAATGTGAGACATAAATAGTTTCGTCGACTTATTTTTAATTTGCTTAAGTTTAACTTACAGAAAAATCAAATTTCTTTTTTAACTCGTATTCAAAATAAAAATAACACTTTTCAATGTATACCGTTGTCGCAATACATTTCTCCTGATTCAAAACAATTTGGTTTTCAATAGTATTAATTTATTCTTTTAATAATAGTAATCTTATTAATTTATTCTTTTGAGGAAGAAAATTCTTTAAATTTTAAATGAAAATTCGAATTACATTTTAATTACAGCATCCAGCAATAGAAAAATATACTATTAGAATCATAATAACGCTTTATTTTTAAAACATAACATTACAATACTAATTCGATTGTGTGTACGGCTTCGCTTCATTGCATATTAAAATCTATTGTTAGCAATAACGGCTATGAGAATTTTTGACAAAAGCTCTAACTGTTTATTTCAAGATAACCTGCATTCAAAGAGAAATCTTACAATTTTTAGTGGCAATTTAATATTTTACTTTAGAAATGTTATTGTTAACGACTAAATATTTCGAAAATCATTCACATTAATTTATAAATCTGATGTCACTAAAAATTATTAAAAATTTTTTTTTATTATTGTACTCAAAATAATTTTGTACCCAATTAAATTTGGTATTTGTTGAAATATTGACTTAAGCTGGAATATTAATTTACGCAAATTTGCTCAATAGGAATTACTTTAAAAATCTTTTTGATTATGTCTGTTTTATCTATTTCGTCTTCTTATGTCAGGTATTCTAAAGATTATGTAGATCCTTAAATGTGGCTTCTTATACATTTAGCGATTTAAGCAAGGATATTAATTTACGAAACTGGATTCATTAGGGTTAATGTATAAAATCTCTTCATTATTCATACGTGTGTAGACATTTAGTCTGCGTACCATGGGCATTTAAAGCGCACCATTACATCCCATCAGCTTAATCGTAAGCGTGCACAACCCAAGAGACTACACGAGGACGTTGAAGCACTCAGCTAACATTTAAAGATATGGAAATCACCTTAACCTAATAATCCAGCGCTCGGAAAGCCCCGGAAATGTTTGAAGGAATACACAGTATTTAATTTCGCAAACACACACACAGAGAAGGATATGCAATTCCCAAGGATTCTGCTCTGACGAGTACCCAATTAAATTCAACCGGAGCATATTCAGAACTTCACTGGATAAAATGTGTTTATTAGAGAGCACTCGATTGAAAGCTGTACTTTCGGTTCGTAACATGTTGGCAATGCTTGTTCCAAATGTGGATAGAGCCTTCAATTTTTGGATAATGGTGTAGAATACGAAATACCTCAAGCGATTCCAGCAATACTTCGAATGCAAATTCAAGTTATGTTATATTATGTTATTAAATAAGGGATGAAAAAGTATTTTAATTGAAATGAAAAAAAAAAAACCGAAAATTTAAAAGGATTATCGGCTTTTTATAAATGCACGCAAAAATATATTTAGCTTAAAGTAACATTTCAAGACAAAATTAAAATTATTTGCTTAACTATTGTTTCTAAATTAAATTTTGTCATTCAACTTTGAAAGCGATAACTTACATTAGATAAAATACGACAAGGATCGTATATATAATTTGTTCTACTTAATTTGCGCAGAAACAGAGTTCAGTGAAATACATATTATGCTCTTGAAATATCACATGGATATTATAAAGATTAATATCCATTTGATATTTCAAGGGCATAATATGTAATACAGAAACATTTTCTTTTTAATTATAAAGAAAATGTTTCTGTACATTATATAATAATTTATAGTTATCATATGTATACAATGATATAATTATTTTGTTTATATTTTATGACGTTTCTATACAATTATAAATGAATAATATTTCAATTTTTATCATAATGGTTTAAAATAACATATTTTTGCAGAAAATTGTAAATCTATCAAATATTGTAGTAACTAGGATATTCATGATTTTCACACTATAGACAAAATTGCTGTCAGTAGCTATTTCTAACAGCTAATTTATCTGTGAGCAGAAATGAGCGGGAATCAAAATAGCAGTTTTTATAAACAGATCTCAATCATGTAAGGTTCTGAAAATGGTAAGCTTTGAAACCTTTTTCCTGAGGCACTTAAAGTATATAAGAGATCTGAAAAGCTGTGGCTACGTTTACTCTTTAGTGTATTCAGTCAATGCCTATTTTTTTTTTTTTTACCTGTTGGGTTCCTGAAATTATATTGATTATTCAGTCAATACCTATTTTTTAACCTGCTGGTTTTCCTGTCGGGTTCCTGAAATTATATTGATTATTCGGTCAATGCCTATTTTTTTACCTGTTGGGTTCCTGGTTATATTGATTATTCAGTCAATACCTATTTTTAACCTGCTGGTTTTCCTGTCGGGTTCCTGAAATTATATTGATTATTCGGTCAATGCCTATTTTTTTACCTGTTGGGTTCCTGAAATTATATTGATTATTCAGTCAATACCTATTTTTTAGCTGCTGGTTTTCCTGTCGGGTTCCTGAAATTATATTGATTATTCAGTCAATACCTATTTTTTTACCTGTTGGTTTTCCTATTGGGTTCCTGAAATTATATTGATTATTCAATCAATAGCTATTTTTACCTGTTGGTTTTCGTGTTGGGTTCCTGAAATTATATTGATTATTCAGTCAATACCTATTTTTTTACCTGTTGGTTTTCCTGTTGGGTTCCTGAAATTATATTGATTATTCAGTCAATACCTATTTTTTTTTACCTGTTGGTTTTAGTATTGGGTTCCTGAAATTATATTGATCAGGATTGAGTTCAATGTTTCAGAATCTTTAAACTGTCACCATAAGTTGGGCACATTTAAGTCTAGCAATCTGAGCTTGAGACTGTTCTGCTTCCCGACTTCCCCAAGATAAAGTACTTCCTTCACTTCATACCGGAATCCAAATTGTCGGTGTTTTATTTTTTTTTTTTTGTCTTTGGATTTCACCAAATTTTGCATACAAAAAAAAAATCACGAAATTCAGTGAGGTGTGAGTGAAAAAAGTGAAATTGCTTCGTGGAATCTTCTTCTACCTAAATGGCTTACACAGATATACGATCATGTATAGGGCGTTAAAAATACACATCTCTATTTGGAAGTATTACTGTTACATTTCTTTCAGTACTGTTTGAGGAAATCAACAAAATATGCAAATTATCTTAATCTTAAGCACACAATCTAGAACAAATAATTCTAAACTGAAATCAGTTCTACATAACAAGGATCTGTTTTTTTTTTTTAGGATTTAGATTATCGGTTTATAAGGATCGGCTTTACATTACGGCATTCCCATGAGAATTATACAACAGACAAAAGAACCAGAAAGAAGAATGTCTTTATAAATTCACACGGTCATCTTCTTGGAAGCGCTGGATGAGGCAGACCTCCCTTGGAGAGAGGAGAGACTGATAACTGGAGGTAACTGATTTAACTGGTAATCCTTTCAGAATAGGTTCAATGGAGCACTTCTGGTGAGGTTAGTTTCTGAGTAGATGAGGAAAAAAAAAAGAGTGCTGCAGAGAATAAGTGACCAATCCAGTGAATCAGTCAATTGAAAAGGGACGACACTCAGCCCTCCTGACGGCAGAAGAGAAGGTACCTAGCCCTTGTTTCTTTAGAGGATCCAGGGGTTAGGTACCATTTTCCCTTAGGTACCTTTTTTTTTTTAAAAAAATATTTCTTATTCATCGAATTTATGACACAGAATTTCATGGATGTAGTATTACATATAATAATAAAATTATGTGAGACGGATTTGTAATAGGTATCAAGAGATGGCCAATAATGCTTACAATATTTTATATTGAATAATCATCATAAAACTATATCATATTTTATATTAAATATAATTATAAAACCGATATAGATTTAAAAAAAAAAAATAAATTCCTTTACAAAAAGTGCATTATTTTAAACAAAACTTGAACTTAAATCTGTTAGGAAAACTCCTTTTGAAATCAAAATGAAGCAGAACCGAAATTTTTGACGTCAGCATCTGGAATAGTCACTATAAATATTTAGATCGGAAAGTCCTTTCATTAAATTCTAGGAATAAACGGTTAGAATCACATCATTTCTGATAATCGAGAGTGCAAAGCATGCTTCATGTCTGTTGCTTTGAGCGTAATTAAAGCACAACGTATTGCTATTCATTCTTTACAGTGATCCTTTTTTGCTTACAGTAAATTTGGCATTATTTTTAATATATATCGCCTATAAATACATATGCCATAAAAGTTTGATACTCTGATTAGTACCGGGGGAATTTAAGGTGCTATGTGAATACATTGATGATGACATTTGATGATATAGATGACATTTTCTTCAAAAATAAATTTTAACGACTTTTTATCACCGTGTTAATAACTTCATGTTAAATTTAGGCAAGTCACGAATATCTGATTATCTTTACTGAATATCTGATACTTTGACAGAACATTCGGGGTTAATTAGCCAAAATGTGTATATCATTACTAACAACACTTTTTCCTACACTGAGCAGATTTTTATTTAAAATTAATTAAGGTTTATTAATATATTATGTATAGTTCTAACATCGAGTTCTACTCACTTATGATACAGAAAGGGTTCAATGATGGGGAAAGGAATAAAGATGTTGCTTTGTACGTGACTTTAAAAAATTATATATAATTGAGAATAGATCTTTTTCTATTCTGTGAATTTTTTCGGTTTCAAATAAATTGAGCTCCTTTATATACACTCTGCTTCAAACTTAGTGTTTTATTTATGTATGTTACGAAAGGTTGTGAGATGGTTAAAATGTAAAAACGATGCTTTGTGGGTAAACTTTCGAAGGTATTTTCACAAATGTTGCATATCACATGGGGAAAACATCGGAGAAATTACTTACCAGAGCCTCATTGTCAATACGTAGCACTCGAACACGATTCACAATCACAAACGAATCTCTTCACCTCCGAAAGCTGAGATTGCAACAAAGCGTCTGTCTTTCTTTATGGGGGCGGGGAGGTTTTATTTGGTTGAGAATCCATATACATAAAACTCAACGAACGTGGTTCAATATACTAAGTAGTAATGAAACCCGAACTACGAAAGCTTTTTGCATAGTAAGCAAAAATATTTTTTTTCTTTCTAATGCAGCTGGCAAACATTTAGACAGCTTGGTCTTAGATGCCTTAAGGCAAGCGCTGCACAGACGTCACCCACTTTGCATTACCCAAGTGGCGCATATAACTTAGAGATAAGCCACAGACGCGGGTAACCAATGCCTCCGCAATGCTCTACGATCCTATTAGGACCGGGACCTACGGTTTAAAGTGCATTTCGAACCACTACAAACATCCATAATACCGCCGGGATTCGAACCCGAGACCTGTGGTACCGAGCGCCAGAGCTCTAACTACTCGCCCATTCAGGCCCATAAGTAAAAATATAAAAATGTATATTGGTTTGGTTTGTTGATTCACGGTCATCTTGTGCACATTTAGGCTAATAAAACAATTTATATTATACTATAATATTGTTGTACATAGACGCAATTTTAAAAAAGTATTTTTCCCTTTTCCTACAATTAAGACTCTTTTCCCAGAATTCTTCTGAATATATTTTATTGAAGATGAAAAGTGCGAGTCGGTTTTTTTTTGCTACTTTATGCACCTTCAAAAAAAAAAAAAAAAAATAAATAAAGAGTCATGTGTCGATATCAATACATTTTAGAAAAACATATGACTAAAGACATTTTAGACTAAACAATATATTTTTCCATCATAAAAATGATTGAGAAATTAATATTAATCTTTAAGAAATAAGCATTCATTAACATTTAAAGCTGTTGTTAATACAGAGACAGTTCATCTTTATGCCATAAGCAAGGCTGCTGTTATTCATTTAGCACTATCCACAGGGAAGAGTAGCTTGAAGATAGTCTAAGGTCGCCGTGTAACACTAACCAGGCCCCGCTCTGCGATCCTATTATAGCGGGACCTAAGTTTTAAAGCGAATTCCGAACCACTACAAACATCCATGACACTGCAGGGAATCGAACCCTAAATCTGTGGTACAGTGCCAGAGCGCTAGCTACTCGGCCATCAGGTCCACATCTAAATCAATAATAACACTTAAATTAACAATAAATTTAACTATAAACCTTTTTTTTTCTTTTAATTTTTAACAAAGGAATAATTAATATTTAGAAATATAAAAAGACAACTACAGTTAAAGGGGAAGCTGGCGGTTACACCGACTACAAGTTTTAAAATATATATAACAATATCAATAATAAGTTCAATAATAAAGAAATAAAATGTCACGTGATAAGCCAAAATAAACATATTATTTATGAATTGGAGCAAACATTTCAAGCACTCAAAATTGGTTTCTTTAAGAACTGCCAATTCTTTAATCCTGTTAGTTTTGCACCGTGCTGTTAACTGTTAACCTGGAAAAAGAAGATTTGTTTGAAAAAATCTGAGCAGCAATAATTAAATAACTGCATCCTTAAAGTAAAATAAGATTAATTTATCTGCATTAGTTATTTGGAAGGTTTTGGGGGAATATGCATTTTTTTATTATTAATCGAAAGTGTTTATCTTCCAAAAACATGAGTAGGAGTATTTAGGAGCATTTCAATAATTAGCATTTTAACAATCTAACATTATTAATGAAAGATAAAAGATAACAAATGACCTTTTCTAAATTATTTTTCAAAAACACACAATTAGAAGTAGTTCATCATTTATGTATGTGTTTAGACATTTTGAAAACAATAACTTTAAGATCTCAAGAATATTTTTTGTCCTATTTTATTTAATGAGTGATTAATTGATTTATTAATTATTAATTATTTCTTATTTATTTGTAATAAAAAACTTTATAGATTGAAAATGTGTAAAGTACATACCACGAAAAACAAAACTTCAGCTAAGTGATTTTTAAAATACATTATTATAAGCGGGGTAATATATAATTAAATTAATTACAATTAAAAACATTAAACTAAAAGAGAATAATATTAATTAAAAAAATTAATCTTTCTTATATAAATGTTGGATCATTATTAATCTACATTGCTGCTAAAAATCTGTAATGTTTATATGCCCAGTAAATGTACTTAAAGAGGCAAATATGTCTCTAGAAAATAAAAATAAAAAAGGGCGGCCCGTTGGCCAGTTGGCTAGCTCTCTAGTTTTTGGTACCACAGGATTCAGGTTCGAATTTTGACAGTGGCAGGGATGTTTGTGAGTTGTCTGGAATACACGTTATAACGTTAACATATAACGTTTTTTAATAACTTAGAAATACATTAAATTAGTAATTTGCATTCCACAATATGCAATGCATTTATAATAACGAAACATAAACAAAAAATATTGATGTTAAAACTATTTTTATTATTTCTATGCGGTTACATTAATTTGGTCTCTTACGTACTATGTTATAAGAAATACAGGCAAACACGCACGCAAATATTTCGGCATATATATACATAGACATTCTGAACTAAAGGGAAATTTTTTATTGTTTATTTCTAAACAGAAGAAGAAACACATGTAACAGAACAAATACAGAAGCAAGCATTTTCCCGAAGCCTCAATACAAAAAAGGTAATACAGAATCACTCAAAAGTACCTTTCAAGATTGCATTTGAAAAACGAGTTCGAAATCAATCTCTTGAATAAAGAATGATAAATGCATTAGAAAGGACGGGATTTTTTTTTCGTCCGTTTTCTCCAACTCGTCTTTTGCCTTCTTTGTGCCCCACTGTGATTCATGGGCCCTGAAAGCCCTTTAAGTGCCATTTGTAAGGGAAGATGAAGAATAGCAGTGGCAGAAAGAGTTATTTTTTTGATGACGAAGGGAAAGAAACAGAACTGAAATGAAGTCTCAACATGTTTCAGAAGAGCTCCTTGGACATGACATATAGCGCCGAGCATTTTGATTTGAAAAGGAACATTTTTCAGAAAGGCCTGAATTCGAGCAAACTCTTCACTTTGTAATCTTTACTGAAAGCTCATGATATGTATAACAAGATGCTGCAATTTCCCATTACGAACAAGACACTAAGGTAAGCAATTTTGCATTTGAAATCCTTTTCTTTTTCTTAGAGTTCCGATTTGCTTTAAATATTTCAGGTTATACTTTTTTCTATACCTCGAATGTCACCCCCGGCAAAGAAGAGAGGATGACACTGCTTTTAGCAGCAATTGCTGCTTATTTACAAGACGAGTGGGAGAAATACCAATAAACTTCAACCAGGCAGCCTGTCTATATCAGCCCCAAACAGAGTCCAGTTTTGAAAGCAGTGTCTTCCAAAGATGGCACAAGTATATTTGAACCTGAGCTATCAGCATAAATAGGTGATGAAGAGAGTGCATTACCTTCCGTGATGAATGTTAGAGCTTTCCACTCTATATTTGAATGTCGTACTGAAGAAAACTGGGAGACTCCACCGGACAACCTAAATGTCGACTCAATATTATTAACACACGTTACAAACCGTATTTAGGACAATGTGGACATCTATCAGGTATAAAGGTGAGCTTGGTACATTTGTGGGCTCATGTAGAACAAAAATAGGGATCCTTATGAGAGGCTTTTACGGCCCTGGCTAACTGTATTAACTAAACTGTACGTACAATGTTTTTGAAATGAACTATAGGGATAATAAATCTTGCAAAATTTTTAGAAATATATGTTAAAAGCGAAAAGTTTCAATACACATAGTGTAATATAAAAGATAACAATTCAGATAAACAACTATGAAGCGAAATATGCGAATAGTGATCTTATATTTATTTCATAAACAACAAATTCCTCGAGATATTTTTTTGCCTTTCCTCCATCATTAATCATGGCCACTCGAGAAGGGAATATTCACGATTTTATTAAATATTCAGATGCAACGAAAGGTTTATTCCTTCTTATTATGAGAACGTAGTATATTTTGCGAGAAAAATGACATCAAAGGCAGATAGCGTCGAAGCAATAAATTACCATGAGTATTGAATACATCATACCTTTACAATTATGCAAAAGAATTGCATTTTCAATTTTCAAATACAATTATCTTTACAATAACAATTATTGTTACAATTTTTATACAAATATTTAATTTTTTTTTTTTTCATATTTAAGTAATACAAAATTAGTTTTCATTTAAACTTCCTATTATTATGAAAAATTGAATGCAGATGAATTTAAACAAAATTTATATTATGTTGATAGCGGTTGTTTTGTTTAATTTACGGGTAGTAAATTATTTTTTATTTTTTCATAAAACAACTGATTATTTTACATTTAAAAAATTCTATGTAAAGTGTATTATTTCTATGTGGGTTGGATTTCTTTAAAAGATGTTTAATTTATTTTACTGAGGATCTTTTATTTTATTGTTGAATTTCAATTCCCATTTTAGATTGAATTGTTTAGTTTAGAAATAGAAAATGAATTTCTTTAACAATTTTTTATACATAATTATGGTGACAATAAAATTTATTTTTATATAATATCATTTACTTAATATGTATTATATTGCAAGTTTACGCTTTGTAAAATAAGCAAATACATTCGGGAAATCAGGAATGATTTTAATTTGTCTATCAAATTTTAGGGATTTGGGCTAACAATAATTAATTTTGGGATTTGGTTAAAAGAATAAAGCATTTTTACAACAGCACAATTAATTCAATAAAATAACTTTTTATATATGCATACATAATTTTGTTTTGGTTATAGTTGATGACTATATTACATAATTTATAAAGCCTTAATTATATTGTATGAAATGTATACTTAAAACTATCCATCTATATTTCCTATAATCGGTCTGAAGATAAGTAGAAAAACAACTTATTTATTATAATACCTTCAAACAATAAAACAACTTAAATATTTGGGCACAATGATCTCAAGTTAAAAAATTGCAATAAATAAAAGGATTTAATGGCTAACAGTTGTTTCTGTGGGTTTGGAAAATAACTTAATTCAGGTTAGTCAGCATTAAAATTAAATTAAGTCTATAAAAAAAAAAACGAATATTGACAAAAACAAAAAAAAAGAAAACAGAGGAAGGTCTACTGTCAATATTTGAGATCCAGAGAAAGATCTTTGGTCCAGTACAACAAACCAACTTGTGGATGGCACTTTATAATCATAAAATATATATAAAATATGGTAAAATTGATATCGTGAATTTGTAGAGTCATCTCATATTAGATGGCCATTCCTCGTGTTTAAATATGGCGATGCATATTCAACCAAAAGACAACTTTTCGAGAAAAGGGGGAATAAGGTAAAGAGGAAGACCAACCATCATCCCTCCAATGTCGGAATGGTTCGAAAGACAATTGAGCTGACCGGTGGAGGACTATTGTGCCAAATAGGGTCAGATGGAGGAAACTTGAAAAGACAGCTATGGCTTGTAACAAATTATAGTTCTGAAGATGAAGAAGAAATATATATTGAATTGAAAACTTGTCTGCAAATATTATAGCAAATAGAATTCTACGATACTTATTTAAATGGCGTTCTTCATGAGAGAATCTCAATTTGATTATGAATATATTCATGGAAATATCCGAAGTATATATGAATGAAAATATTGTCATACAGAACAGGGAAGCACAAGTTTGTGAAGGCCATTGTGTATATATATATACACATCATATTAATATGTTGAGCGGAAAAACTGCAATGACAAATAAAAAAATATATGTACAAAATACACAAATAAATTATGTGTTATGTCGACCACGAAATCCGTAAAACACGATATAAATTATTGATTCTAAAGGAAATGAATAATAATAACCTGAATGTAATTTTATTATGTAATACACAACATCAAAGTATTATAAACCATGCTATTTCTTCTTGCTAGATGACTGGATCTAAGTCAAAGACACATCTAACGATATAATCCGATAACATGGAGTAAACAAAATAACTATCCGTTTAGAACCATCTACACATGGAATTTAAGAAAAACTTGAATTCGAAAGTTTTTTATAATGCAATAAAGGAATTTTGTGACAAGACCTCGAAAATTGTGTTTAATGCAGGGAGGTACAATGAACCATCTATACTCATTGTAATTTCGCCATTTTACAATAAGTAAATAAATAAGTAAAAAATTATAAAAAAAATTTCAAAAAGAAAAAAATATAACCTTTTAATTTATCTAAAGGAGATATTTTTTTCTTCTTTGTAAAATTAAAAATACATAGTAGAATAAAAACTAAGCAAAAAAAGGTTTTTAAGTTTGATTTTACATTAATTTAATAAGTGTTACAATATATTGTTCGAAATTAGCAGCAGCAAAGTGAAAAGTCATTTTTAAATTTACCTATTGTTTGACACTCATGCCTGAAAATTTAATAACAATATATATCTCGCTTTGAGCAATGAGCAATTTTAACTAATTTTTACGGTATTATCCTCAAAAAGTTATCTAAATAAATTATCTGCACTGAGTCTAACATGAAGTTATTGTCGAAGGATATGTTCTTGAAATAATAAAAATAGAATATATTTCTAAAATATTCTTGCAATATTCGAACTTACTATTACTTTTATATTGAACTAAAAATTAAATTATGCTTCCTTGTTTCAATCTTTCATAAAAATTTGAAAATTTATCTAAAACATTTGCCATTTATATTTTAAAGAAAATAGAATAATGACTAATAATAATTGAATAATAATAATGACGATAAATGAATAACAATAATGGCGAATAATAATTGAATAAATTGAAAAAAAGTTAACGAACTGAAATAAAACTCTTTCCGCACCGGTTTCTGTGGATCCCTGATTTAATAAACCCAAACATATGTTTAGAAGCAAAGATAAACTGTAAGAGAATGGTGTACTCTGAGAATATTTCTGCGGGATTATTATATGGGATTTAGATATTTTGTGCATCTTTTATTTCTCTTCCCCAACTGCACTTCTGGCGTCTCCCCGAGCAGTTGTTCATCAGAGTCCTTCTTCGAGTGCTTATCGCGCGCCCGGCTCTCTGAATTGAGTGCGCCCATTGGCCGGGGGAATCGTCCGTTTTCCTGCCTTATCTTGACCCATCATTCCGAAAGCGATTATATCCCGAATGAATCATCTTTCCCAAAAGAAAGGTAGCTCTGGCTGGAATGGTCCTTCTGACAGATAAATGTTCCCCATTCCGTGGAAAAGTGTAGTTTCTGTGACAAGAGAAATGAAAGTTTCAGTTCTGTGAAATAGTAGTGCCTTCCATCCGCGTATTCTGACAGTAACGGTTGCTTCTTAAAAAGCATTTGACAAAGAGCAATCATAAATAGCAGTACAAAAAAATAAATCTATGTTTTTTAGAGAGTATTGGATAAATATTTGAAAGTATATTAAAGTGATCAACAAAACTATCACTTACCTTCATTATTTTTATTTTGCATACCTTTTAATAAAGGATTAAGAAGATAATTTAGTGTTATTTGTCAAAGTCAGCTAGCATTTGTGTAAAAATAAATCTAATAATAATATTTGGTTACTCGATAAAACACCTGTTGATGTTTCTGTATCATTAGATATTGCATCGAGCGACGCAATGCGATAACACGGGGCAGACAAAATAAAATTTCGTTTAGAGCCGGCAAGGTAGAAGAACGAGTAGTAGAAGTATTGTAGACGAACGAGATGACAGTACAGGTGTTTTTACAAAGCAAAATTCGACTGAAGGAAAGAAGCTTATAACCTAGGTTCAATACAGGGAAGTACAGATTTGTAGTTAGTGCAGGGATTTATAAATTTTTTTGTGTTTCATATAGGGAGCTACAGATTTGAGTTTAATGCAGGTATGTACAATGAATAGTATATACTGAGGTTATATATACTGTTTACTATACTGTTAAAATTTTCCTCTATGTTCAAAATAATAATTCCGAACAGATTTAAGCATTTCTTTCAGCATCTTTTAAAGAGAAACTCAATACAATTACAAGAATATTCGATTGTTGAAATCATTGCATCTATTAAATTAAAGAGAAAAGTACCTTAAAAGCAGATATCTCATACTGTCTAAAATGTACATTAACTTCGTATGTTTACTGCTAATCATTTATTTTATCTTAACTTCTTATACTTGATACCATATTATTCTGCTGTTTAAATGAGGGTTAAAAGGAAATTCTCAAGTCATCTTGTTGTTTATCTTATTTATCGATTATTTACAGTCAGGATATAATCATGAATTTATAACCTAAATCTAAAGGAAATTGGATCAATACATTTGAAAGCTTTATATAAATTAGTAATTCCTCAAAATTTGCGTTTACGTTTGCATTTCTTTTCTTAGATTTCTTTTACATCCATCTATTAGGGAATGATAATCAATAGGATTTCATGCCGCGAAATTTGACTTTGTTCACAATTTGACAATAACTCCTCAAATCTCATTTATATAACATTTATAATATTTAACCCCTCTTATTACAACTCAAAATATTTTCTCCCAACTTATTATCATTAAGATAATATTTATATTTTAGATTTCGTGTATTTTAATTATTTTGTACATCCTTTTATAAAAACCACATAGGCACACACCATTTAGCCCAACACAAATATAATCTCAAATAAGCAGAGTAGTTTAAACTCTTATCATATACTGAAAAGCCTTCAGACCCAGTTAAAATTTGTATTACTTAACTGCTTTTACTAAAGAAAATATTAGTAAAAGATGAACAAATTATTTATTTAGTAAAAGACTTCATTTGTAATTTCGAATAGGCTGCCCAAAATCTCCATGAAACTGACACTTCTAATGTACTGTGAACTGTTTAATTCAACAATTTACGGTACAATAATTATTTATGCAGCCTTAAACATTTTGAATGAGTCGAAAGATCGCTTTAATGAATCCCGCCACAGCAGATTACAATATACTGTTGGGCAGACAGCAGACATACCGTGAAACAGACAATGCAAGACGTAAATAGTCATTTGCTTGGCACAATTTATGTCATGATATTTACCCAGTCTTTAACCATTTGAACTGATCAGGAAATCATACTAATCTAATTCAACTCGAAACTGTAAATCTTCGTTTCATTTCGAAACTCGTAATTAATAATCGCTTTCAATGCAAAGATAACAAATATGTTATTGAATGAGATCATGGCAAAATATGATAATAATAATGCAAGGTGGAAAGAAGACATTTAGGTTTATTGCAATAATTTACATCGTGATAATTATTTATCCATCCTTTCCCCGTTTGAACTAATAAGGGAATCATATTCATCTAATTCAACTTGAAACTGCGAATCTTCGTTTCACTTCAAAACTCGTAATTAATAATCGCCTTCGGAATACAAAAATTTTCTTTCACTGTAAATATAAGAAATATGGTATTGGATGAGATTATGATTAAATATGATAATAATACTGCAGTAAGAAGACAGTATTATCGTAATAATTTACAACGTAATGACTATTTATACCTCCTTCCCGGTTTGAACTAGACAGAAGATCTCATTAATCTAGCCCACCATAAAATTGCACAGCTCAACCCTTTCATTTCAGAAGTCTGTCAGAGACATACTGACGCTTTGTCCCTCATCGAAAAGACATTCGGTGTATCAGTGTCAGAATGACAAGAGGCCACGTGTGACAATCTCAGCTATTTGCATAGATGCGTTTCTAAACCATAATTGACATCAGCGTGTTGCATTAGAAATGAATGATTGAATGAAAGCTTAACCATATATATCTTAAAAAATGGGTATATAGGGAAGTTTACCTATTTGTCTACTAAATCTTCATTAAAAAAGTTATCAACTGAATTGGCACATGAGATATAAATAGTTTCTCAAACTTATCTTTAATTTACTTCTTATATTTTAGCTGGTAATAGGATAGTAATTTGTTTTTTTTTATCTCGCATTCTAAAATAAAAAAGGCATTTTCAATTTACACTGTTGTTTTAACACATTTCCTCTGGCCTAAACACCACAGGTTTCACACTTGAATCCTGGAAGTGGCAAAGAGTGTATGTTATTGGTTCAGAATCCACGTTAAACTGTAAGTCCCGGCCTAATGAGTCTAAAGTGTGCACAAAATGACCGTAGAGCGACAAACCAAACGAATAAAAATTCTATAAAATTATAAATAAAAATTCGAATTATATTTCATAGAAAGAATCCAGTAATAGATGAATATAGTATTAGAATCACTTAAAGGTCATAATACTAATTTTTAGTGTGTGTATGATTTCGATACATTAAATACTAAAATCTATTGTTAGCAGTGTGTATGAGAGAATTTTTGACAAAAGTTCTAACTGTTTATTTCAAGATAGCCTACATTCAAATAGCAATCTTTCAATTAGAATAATTAAATGTCTATTAATATATTGCTTTAAAAAATGTTATTGTTAGTGACTAAATATTTTGAAAATCATTCAATATGTGTCCTTTGTCATGTGATCAAATTAAATGCTAGGGAATAGAAAAATCTAGTACGTGTCGTTTCATTTCAAACCTAGTAAACAATAATCACCTAAAAAATGTTTCTTCATAACAAAAGATAACAAATATGCTAGAGGATGAGATCATGATTAAATATTTTATTAATACTGCAAAGTGGAAAGAATACATTTAGGATTATCGTAACAATTTAATGACTATTTATCCATCCTTTACCCGTTTAAACTAGACAGAAGATCTCATTAATCTAACCCACCCTAAAATATGTAGAGCTCAACCCTTTCATTTCAGAATTCGTAATTAATGGCAGAGATGTACTGACGCTTTGTCCATCATCGAAAAGACATTCGGTCTGTCAATGCCAGAAAGACAAGATGCCACTTTGTGGCAATCTCAGCTATTTGCATAGACGAGTTTCTAAACGACAATTGAAGGATTATGATCAGCGTGTTGCATTATAAAGGAATTTGTGAAGCTTAACCATAATGGCTCTTTGTGTTATTGGACCCTCCAATGGACGTCAGCGTGTTTGTCCACTAAATCTTCTTTAAAAAAGCTATAAACTGAATTGGTATAATATTGGTATATGTTATTGAGATATGAAGATATAAATAGTTCCTTCAATTTATATTTAGTGGACTGATGGCCAATTATCTAGCGCTCTGGCCTTTGGTATCACAGGCTTCAGATTCAACTGCTGACAGTGACATGGATGTTTATGAGTGGTTCAGAATCCACTTCAACTGTTGGTACCGGAGAACCAAATGACCGAAAATCCAAATTAATTTACTGACAGTTTAACTTAGAGAGAGTAATTAAATTGGTTTTATACTCATGTCCATAAATTAAGGATAATGGAGTTCAGGCTAAGAAAGAGACAGAAGCAAAACAAACTTGACTTATTTGTAAAGTCCATTTATTAAACAAAAGGTAAAGAGCAAAAGATACTATGTTTGACATAATTAATAAAAATTGCGATTTTTACTCCCTGCCAAATTTCAAAAAAGAACCTATTTACAAAAAAAGTATAGCATGGTTAGTATGATGGTTAATATGGAGTATGTCTCCCGGACGATGCAATATAGGCCTTACAACGCCTAGGCATGCTAAGTATCAAATTATCAATCTGATCTTGGGAAATATTACACCACTCATCAAGCAATGCCCTCCGAAGTTCCGGTTGACAGGTGGGAGGGGGTTGACGGGCTACAATTCGTCGCCCAAGCATATCCCACACATGCTCTATTGGATTTAAGTCCGGTGAGTATGCTGGCCAATCCATGCGGGTGATATCCTCCAATTGAAGGCATTCGTCAACAATGTTTGCACGGTGAGGACGGGCGTTGTCATTCATAAACAGAAATTCAGCACCCATGGCGCCCCGAAACAAACGTGCATGTTGTTCCAGAATGACATCCCGGTAGATGTGGCCTGTCATCGTTATACTCTGAACATACAAGTCAGTTCTGGAACCAAGAATAATTCCTCCCCAAAAGAGCCCTTCTGCACCACCGTAACGGTGTCGTTAAATGGTGTTCTCTTGGGGGTAACGGATACCTTGCGCTCTCCATATGAAAGTCCGGTGAGAATCAGACTGCAAACTAAACCTGGATTTGTCGGAAAACATCACACAAGACCACTGTTGCGGTGTCCAAAAGGCATGCTCTCTACTCCAGGTTAATCGCAGGCGACTGTGAGTTGCGGTAAGTGGAACACATCTGAAAGGCCTACGAGCATATAGCCCAATGTGCCCTAAGCGTTTGTACACAGGTCTGCCTTGAAACTGTCGTACCGGTAGCTGAAGAGAGCTGACGAGACAAGTCTGATGCTGTGCTCCGTCTGTTTCTTTTGGCAGTAACTGCTAAATACCAGTACACATTCCTCGTTGTAACTCGAGGGCGACCTGTGCTGTAACATCTACTCACATTACCATCATCTTGGAATCGTTGCCGAAGCCTGGAGATGACTGGGCGATTCTTAGTTCCTCAGATACGTCCAGCTGGGTACGTCCACATTCCAGTCGTCCGATAATTCTACCACGTAAAAATCCTCCAAATGCTTCCTTTGTGCCATAACTATGCGATTAGTGCACTGAAAGGCTTTTAAAGCGCTTGTGAACAATTTTACTTCTTTGCCACCATTCCTTATATACCGCTCTCTTACACTCTCGTCATTGTGACGTACTATCCGCGCCATCTAGTGATTTCCTGTAATTTGCATATTCTTCTTCAAGATGTGTGTGATAATTCTACAGGTGAAAATTTTATTTTAGTGTTCAATTTCTGTGTGATTCTGAATTATCCTTAATTTATCGACATGAGTGTATAACTCGCGTTCAAAATTAAAAAGGGTCAATTAACACTATTGTCATAATACATTTCTCCTGATTCAAAATATATTTTCAATAGTTTTCTTTGTTAAATATGAAACACCTATTAATTTATTCTTTTGTTGAAGCATATTCTATAAAAATTACAAATAAAATTTCGAATTATATTTTAATGAAAGCATCCAGTAATAGAAGAATATACTATTAGAATCTTAACAGCGCTTTTAATTTTAAAACGTAAAGATCGCGGCAGTAGTGTGTGTACTATATCGACTCGTTAAATAATAAAAATCTGTTTAAAACTAGTTTAATCAGTAACGGGTATAAGAATTTTTAACAAAAGCTCCAGCTGTTTCTTTCAAGATGGCCTACATTAAAATAACGATCTTTCCATTTTTAGATGCAATTTAATATTTTGCTTTGGAAATTTTGTTGTTAATGAATAAATATTTTCAAAATCGTTTAATATGTGCCCTTTGTTCTGTGATCATTGCAAATGCTGCTGAATCGAAAAAGGTAGAACGTGTGTTGTATTTATATAATTTTAAATTTAATAAATTTATAAATTTTATAAATATTTATTCTGAATATTGTCATTCTTTTTCTGAGAAATGAGATCTCCAAGAAAAAAATGGCATGTTTTTGTCCCATATAATTAAATTAAATTTGCTTGGCATCAATGGAAAGATTTTCGTGAGTAATTCTTTTTATTACAAATTTCAAAATTACCACTATTCTCTTCCCAACTATGAAGATTGTATATAGGAAAAATTAAACAAAAAAAAAAATGTACGATATATTATTTTTTATTTTTTTGAGGCAATAAGTACATAAAAAGCTGTTATTGCGTCTTTATGATTTATTAATTTGATTTTTTGCTGTCCAGCAAAAAAAAAAGTTAAGTTTTTCTCGATTTTCAAACATATTTTGATAACAATTTGAGTTTAAACAAAAAAAAAAATTAAATATATTTTATTTTATTAGAAAAGATGTTTTTTTTTCTGGTTGTGTAGGTGTAAAATCATATTTGATGGGAGCGGCATATTTTTATGGGTGTATTATTTTTGTAAAATATTTCAAAACGTCTCCACAAAAACTCTTAACTGCAGGATAGTCTATTATTTTAAATTTTTCCTTGAAATTTTTAACTTATTTTATGTTTGTGTTTAATCATCTTACTTTTAAATAAGTGTATTAATTAATTATAATCAATAAAATAAATATCTTTGAGACTTAAATTCTGAATGAAATTTGGATCCAATCATGCCATTCATATGTTGCTAAAAATCAATAAACAGTAGAATTGTTGTTGTTAAAGTTATGAAATTTATTTTTAAAATTATGGAGTTACGATGACATTTTCCATTCTAAAATTAAAATGTAATAATAAAAATTTTCAAAAAACTACTGTTTAAATGCAAATGACAGAATATCTCAGGTATATGGCAATTATTTAGTTTCAACCAACAAGGTAATAATAATACTAAACAAAACAATATAGGCTTTTGCAAATACCGTGTCTCTAATGTTCGTCAAGTGTTTATGTCGATGTTGTTAACATAATAATTACCACTCGTCGAATATTAGAACAACAGCTGTTGTCGTCGCCCTAAGGCTCACATTCGTCTTTGAAATCTGAATGATTGTTACCTTGAGAAGTGAACGCGCAATCGTTGTTAACTAGAGACGTTTGACTGAATTCTATCAATTGAGTGTCTCGCGGCAGTCTTCGTAGTGTTATTGCGCATGCTCCATCATCTCGGATAGTAGCCAATTACAAAATGCCTACTGCGTGCTTTAAATTTCTAACTCTTTCCGACCGAAGTAAATATACTAACTGTGAAAATATTCTCCATTGAAAATTTGATCAGTAAATTATCTTGATTTCAAAGAGAGATTTCTGCTACTTGAACTATTTGTAGACTTTTGACAGATAAAGTTCTTTTACCTCACGCTACACTATTCATGATTTATTGAATAAAATTAAAAGTTTATCGTGAAATTTTTATAGTGCATGATCACTCTTTAATAAGATTATTTATTAAATGATCGTATTAAGAGAAGGTTATTTAAATTTTACTCATTTAATTACATATTCTCAAATAATAATAAATGCTTAAAAGGTTATACTCTCGCATTTAGTCTAACATTTGCAACAGACAAATAAAGTAGGCGGACTTAAATCTTGAATCATAAGACAACTCTTTAAATATTTGATGAATCATTCCCGTAAAATTGAATTAAGCAATTCAAAATTGTGAGTTAGTTGTTTTAAAATGCGATGCGTGCTGCATGCAGGAAATCAATGAAAATGTGAATGCCGAGAATAATTAATTGCGCAGTGCTAACGAACTTTCTAAACTAATTTATATATCGCTCGTAAACTGGAAGGCATCCGAAGGACACTTCCGTATAATGAATGTCCACCGGTTATTTATTCCGGGGCAAATTTCGTGAAACCTGGCGGAAGTGCATTAAATTATATTCGAGAATCAACTACCGAGTAAGTAGGCTTAGCAATAATCTCTAAATACTTCTATCGATTTAGGAACTTGCTTCATAAATAGATGAAATTGGATATTTCAAGTAAAGTTATTCAAAACGCATTTATTATTTGTATTATTTATTTTGCAGTAAAAACATCATGAGCTCGTTCATTTTTTCCTCAGTGAACTCTTCAAGAAAATGGATATTCTCGAAAACAGTTAGCCACTAGATTTTTCTCTTTTTAGTACGGAACTGCAAGCAATAACGGAAGCAAAAAAATGCAATTAAAGAAAGTGTTATGAACTTTAAATTATTATGAATAAATTTGTCTCTAATTTCCCCCTAATGGAACATGAATATTAATGTTAAGCATACACACATCCAGGCTTTTTTTCTCGGATGGTTGGGGTTCAACAAAAAAAAAAGAGTAACTGTTTATAAAAGCTCAATAAGAGATACTAAACTAAAAGTAATAGTAAAGGTATCTGAAGACGAACATACATATGATAGTTATTTTGCTAATAATTTTTTTAAATTGACTTCATTCCATTGAAATACCTAAGAAAGTAACAATAAAACTAAGAAGTATTGCACAAAAAATAAATATTTAATTTTTGAAAAAAAACTACATGAATACATTGTAAATCAAAATTTAATCTCATTTTTCTTTTTTGCCAGCTAGCTAGATATTGAAGTGGACATATACGATGTCATCGAATATGACCACTTCAATATTTCGAAGAATATTTAATAAAACTAAATCAGGAAAACCACCGTCTCAATCAACACATTCAGGATCGATAATAAAACTATCACTGATGAGAAAAACACTAATTGTAACTCATTAAATGTTAATAAGTGATTGATTGTCAGAATTGTCAGTCACTGATTTGATTAAAACACTAAATATTTAACAATAAAAATGGGCCTAATTGGGAAATGTCTGTAAGTTTGTACACTTATACAGAACTCCCTTATGGGCTTAAAAGGGGAGGGTAAAGCCCGGTTTGCCCCAAACCATTGGAGAGCGCTTGATGATAAGTGATATGTAATTTTCATGATCATAACTGATCCGTATGTACTATATTGGAAAAAAACTTAAGAACGATAATCTGTTCACATTTCAATATGAAACACATATATATACATATAGGAAGTGTTTCTATATTGGACAAATCGTTAATCTTAACAATATGCATATTGCATGCCAATTTTAAATCACTTTTAAGTAAAATTCCATGGAAAATCAGTGTTTATTTTAATTAATAATTTTTTGAAACTAAAGTTTCTTGTGGTACACAAGGTGATTATTCCGTTTTAAATAATATCTTATACTCTTTTTTATTATTTTTTCTTGCTAAACTCCCACCAGAAACATACTTTTCAGAAAATGGAAACCATAATAGTTTGATTTGAACTCAGCTTTTATATTTCGGAATCCCAATGAGCTATCCACCGGAATAGACAGTTGTGCTATTTCATATTTATTTCTCAAAGTAGACCACTTCATGTTCCTTTCTAAAGACCATGTCAGAAGGAAGTCATTGGAGTCTCACCAGGCCATTCCAGAAAGAAAATATGAAGGTCATTTGATGTCCCATTAGGCCTTTCAGAAAAGAATATGAAGACCATTTGATATTTCACCAGGCAATTTCAAATTTTGAAGATCTTTCATATTTAAATGCGTTAAAGTAGTGGGGACATTTTAGGAAAGTGATAATGTTTTTCGTAATTGCCTTATGCTAAGGTTTTTTTATCTACAGTTTTGCAATCCCTTCCTTTAATATTAACGGAATATCAGTAAATTTGAAATTATTTAACCACTATATAATTAGTTCTTAATATTATGTAAAATTTATTTATTCGCAACAGATTATTATAATAAAAGAAACTTACCAAAAGTATCAAAAACCATAATTTAATTAAAATTGAATAATCATTAGAACATTCTTAAACGATAGTGAAATTAAAAATAATATTATTTGTAGGATAAAAATGTCTTTTATTGTAAACTCAAAAAAGGGTCAGCTATCTTATTACCTTTTATGCGAAATAAATTAGTTAATTTAAATTCATTCAGTCGTTAAATTAATTTATTAAAGAATTTTTTTCAATTACTGTTAAAAATATATCTGCGAAAGGAAACATAATTTTAAAAACTACCAAAAACGGTATTTAATTTTTTATATGGTTTCAAAAATAGTTATCGAGTGTTCTCATAAATTAATTTCCTTTTTAATTGTAACAACTTTGTAAATTTTTATAAAAAAAAAAAAACAATATTTAAAAAAAAGAAAATTATGGTTTGTTGCTCATAGTTTGAACTCATAAATTTATAAAAATATGTATAAGATTTTGTTACTTTTAAACAATTTTTTTATTGAACACGAAACCACTAGGGATTCACTTTGAAAAACAGGAAGAAACTCGGCCTATCTTTTAAGTTGAGTGAATAGGCCGGGTTTCTTCCTGTGAAGGGCTGATAAAGGAAAAGCAAAAGCAACATTAACACAAACAACACAAGGAAAAGCAACATTTCTATATCGACTCGTCGCAGAAACTGTAACTCGTCGTTAAACTATGTTTGCAGGGCCTGAATAGCAATACGTAAC